>VDFB02270651.1:369161797-369198584 GCA_007258455.2 Sequoia sempervirens
AGAGTAATCCCTTGTGTGTAATGTCCATCCATGGCAACTATCTGAACTCAAAACACAATGCAAGGATCTTGTTTTGTCTACCCTCTTGGATCCATGCATTGATCTTTTGTCCACACCTAGACACATGTACAAAAACAAACTTATGTGAACAAACATGTATATATATATAAATTATTTAAAATTTAAATAAATTCAATTTTTTGAAAATGTAATTTATCCATACCCGATATCTCCCAAAACACTCTATGTGGAATGTGTCGGTTTGTTATCAAAGATGTGCCAACCACATTTGATGCAAAGTGTTTCTTACACCATTCAACAATATCATGTACATTGTCTATACGATCTTCTAAATAACTCATTTGATGCTTTTTTAAAGCTCGTTTTATGCAAGCTCCTGCTCCATCATGCTCGCCCTTTCCATGCTCACTCTCAGAAAAACTCCAAACATGTGGTATTTTGTAGATTTTATGATATCTACAAAGTGCACAGAATGGCCGTGAAGATTTGAATTGTTCCGCACATCCATCTAACCATACAAATGCTTTTCAAATTTTACACACCTGCTTCTCAAATTCTCAAAAAAAATTGTAAAGTAATGTTGTACAAAAAGCATGTCATGCTCTTTATCATCACTAATATAAAAGTGATATTCTTTCTTAATGGCTTGTTCTTCATCTGTACTCTCAACACCATCCAATTCTGATTGTGCATGTCGATAACACACATGAACCATAATAGTGATCTGCTTTGAAAAGTAATATTTTGATTGAATCTCCTTTTGATGTACAAAGGAGTAATTTTCTGCAAAGTCAACTACTGATAGAACTGCTCCAAGTGCCAAAGTATTTCTCAATGTTTAGAATTGTTATGCTTGCCACTTAGCAAAAAAGGAATGTTGTATGTATGGTTGTATCAATTTTTGAAAAACTTCGATAAATTTTCCAATAGGAATCTTCTCTTCTACATAGTTCAACCTTGTGGATTCTTTCCCAAATTTTTTTTGAAACTTTACATACTTGTACCTGTGTGAGTAAAATATGTGAATAAGTAATAAACCACACAAACAACAAAACATTACATTAGAGAATTGAAATAACAATCTAATCAAATTAAAACAAATAAACTCTCTAAAAATAGTACTTACCTCTTGCAATTTACTATCTTTGTTAGGTCAGTATCCTCATTTCTTGAAGGAAATTTAGCCAAATTTCAACATGTTTCACAAATTCCTTTTATGCAATTTATTTGAGGTCCATTTTCATGATCACATAACATAGCCTTTATGAACAAACTTTCCTGTTTAGGAGGTGCATTTTGAAAACCACAACTTTCTTCTCTCATCTTTTGAAACATCTGATAGTAGAGATCAAATTCAATATGATAACGAAAACAAGTTTCAAAAAAATTGTTTATCTTTACATAATATGGATTTAACCTTTGGAACATTGTTTGCCCAATCTTTATATGAGGATATATATTACAAAAGTTCATATACATCTCAAGTTGTGTTATGTCTAGCCAATGTTTGATATGATTTTCATAAATACCAAGCCCAATCATGTGTCTCATAACATCTCTAGTATTTGATGATGGACGAGTTTGATCATGCCAAAAACTTGAGATCAAGTTCCTAACAACATCTTCAATCCTGTCAGAACAAGGAGCTCTACACATAATTGCCCAATTTCCTTCTCAACTCTCATCCAAAAGCTTTCTCTTTTTCTCATATTTTATTAGTGTGATTCTACTATAACCAATTTCAGCTGAAAGTGTAGACATTTTTCTTTTTCTTTCTATTTCTTGATTTATAATAGATATCAACACGACCCTTCTTGTAGTGGCTTATCCACTGATCGGGATCCTTTCCCAATGGAATATAAACCCTTTTTGACATTTTGAACAATATCCTTTTGTAATGCCATATGTTTCTTCTTATTTGATGCCGAATGTACACCCAACAATTGTAATGACTCTTTCAGCTCAATACGAAGAAGTAAACATGATAACAATTGGGTTTTTTCAAGTGTTTCAAGATGATTGAAATGATCATTGATTATTCCATTTACAAATTTAGTCATTGACCCCTTTCTCTTATTTGTAGGTTAGTCAGCATAACATTTCAATTTCTCCATATCCATTTCAAGTAAGTGATCTAAATTTCTATAAGAAATTTGTTTCCTCACCTTTTCGGATAGTTTTATATGCTCATCCATACCAGTAGAAGGAAGTGATCCTGACCCCTCTCCAACATGAATTGTTTAAACTTGGGCCTCCTCCCTATCTTCAAGGTCCATATGTTCTTCAATAGATTCATTTGATCCAATATCTAGATTTGACTCGACTTCAACATGAGAACTTCCTGCTTGTTGAGCCCTTTCTACATGTCACAAAATATTTTTCAAAGAAAGTGAGAGATGATGCTAGATATAAGTGAAGTTTATGTATGCAAGCAAACAAAGTGATAAGACATGATGCTATAAGTGAGAGAAGTTTCAACTAGTTTTATATATGCTCATCCATACCAGTAGAAGGAAGTGATCCTGGCCCCTCTCCAACAAGCATTGTTTGAACTTGGGTCTCCTCCCTATCTTCAAGGTCCATGTGTTCTTCAGTGGATTCATTTGATCCAATATCTAGATTTGGCTCGACTTCAGCTTGAGAATTTCCTACTTGTTGTTTGAATTTACATGCAAGCAAAGAAAGTGAGAGACTATGAACTATTTAAGTGGAGTTGAAACAAATAAAATCAAAGATTCTTGAACTTAAGAATTCCATGGAACAAAAGCAATTCGAAATAGATTATAAGGAATTTAGGTAATGTCTATGCAAGATGACTATTTTTTAGTATTAAAGTTTCCAAGTTAAATCTAACATGGTTTTCATAATTGGAAATATATTTATAAGGAAAACAAATTGAGGTGTTAATAAAATTCCTAAACACACACTTGAGAGAGAGAGAGAGAGAGAGAAGAAACAAGCATGTTCCTTGTTTCTTTCTATGATAGTTTTCCAAGTTTTGTTCACGCCTTTTTTGTTCTTCTTCTTTTGACAATTTTCGTTGAGACACATTTTTTCTTTTTCTTTTTTGTCCCATTTTCTTCTTCCAGTTAAAGATGGTCCCCAAAACAAATCCTCTACCAAATTAGTTAAATTCTCCTCCAAAATTTTCCTTGATTGATAAAAATGAAAATTCGTCTTCTCCAATATTTTCCTCCTTGATAAATGTGCAAAAATCTCTTCTCCAAAATCTGCGCTCCAAGTGATAAATGTGAATTAATCTTGCAATTTGATATAGAATAATGAAAAATAAGCTTGTATTTATATGTTTTTATTTAAATGAATCAAGTGGTAATAAACAAGTTATTTCATTGCACGGAGTTTGTTGTTATTTAATGTATAGGTATGCAACATAGAGTAATTTTAGAATTTTTTTCCTTGTCAAAAAGATAATATTCCTCAAGCTTGATACCAAAGGTGCAAGATTATCTCAACCAATGAGATAACATAGTGTTTAATAAAGTGTCTCTTAGATAAGTTATGCTCATTGCAGAGTAAGGGAACAACCCAATATATAGTAGAGGAAAATTTCCATGGTCATTCTAGTTAACCAAACACACATTGATGGTTTTAAATCAATAGTTGAGATATTTTAATTTGTAGGAGATGTAGAGAGGGTAGAACAATGATTTGAGCACATAGAGGTATAATTTGAATTGAATTTTCTTAATATTTCAAAGAATAAAATTTTCCTATCCTAAGTTGAAACCTCCTACCTCTTCTTTATAATTATATTTTGTTCTCAACTCCTCAATGGTTCATGTTGCTTAAGTCATTTTTAAAAAATATGAGTTTTGTGTACCACAAAGTGATGCACTTTATTTGTTCTTATTTTGTATCAAGATTTTAATATCATCATTTTTATCAAATTTTAAAACTCTAGTAGAACATGTGCATTAATAAATAGGCTTGTAAATACACTCATTTATAAAGTATCATTAGTTTACTTGCTTGGGAGTAATTTATTTTATAATTTTTTATTGCTTACTATAAAATTCAAGGGGTGTGTGTGCAAAATATTTATTGTGATCAACACGAATGAGCTTAATTATAAAGTGGCATTCATTTACTTATCTTTGGGAATATAGGGTCAAATGGGATGTTGTGATCAAATGAACTAACATAAAATTTCACAACTCTAGGGGATTCTATAATAACATTTAGGACCATTTTGATGGTCTTTGTTTGTGGGTTCAATGTCAACAAAACTTATTTCAATGTGCATTATTGATTTTAAATACTCTTCCCCTAAAATTCTACTAGAGATAAGCATGTATATCATATAAGCATGTAAACATAAGAAAACACATACATACATGTAAATAGATTCAATGTATAAACATAACATGCTATAAGCAAAAAGGTCATCAAATAAACAAATTATGTATGTATATTGAATATAAGCAAATGTATGTATGACATATAAAAATTTAAACATAAGCAAACACATACATACATGTAAATAGATTCAATGTATAAACATAAACATGTTATAAGCAAAGAGGTCATCAAATAAGCAAATGTATGTTAGAGATCAAATGTATATCACATAAGCAAATGTAAGTTAGAGATCATCAGGTGTCGAATACTAGAGATCATCATATAAGCAAATACATGTAGTAAAGATCATAAATCTAGCGTAGGGCCTAATATGAATATCGACTCCTAGTCGAATGACCATCTAAATGAGAACCTTGCTCTAATGGATGTGCTGACCCCTACAGATAAAATTGTGTACACAATGTGTTAAATACATATATATATTAAATAAATTTTATGAAAGTTATTTTTAAGAATGTACTTGTATAATTTTTAAATATCTATCTATATCTATGCATACATATATGCATGTACATATACACGTGTATATATAAAAATTTGAAACTCACATGTCCACTAGCAGCAGAATCATCCACAGTCACATCGATGTACACAATTGGGAGTAAGGCTAGGGGTGACATGAGGTATGTTCACCTACAATATATATATACATATATGTCAACACATGAATATCTAGTTAAAACTAAAATTTAAAAATAATTGAAAAAAGAATTAAAACATGCACATGCACACATACATGCACATCATCTAATATCAGATGACCTAAGTCCTCTGCAATGGTCGTCTCCACCATATGAACCAAACGGTCAAGCGACGAGTCAGCATCTACATCCATTTTATTCGTCCCCTGTTGTGCCATAAATGATGAGTGAAGAGGACTATGCAGGTGAGATGGAATCGGCGATGATGAACCGAGACCAATCAGCATCTTAGTAAAACCCATAGTCTGTGCAGCAGCTGAATGATCTATAGGTGGATCCCAACGTGAACTAGTGCTGGGATGAGAGTCATGGGATCCTAGATGTGGATGAACTCCATGTTCCAAATGATCTCTGACCTCCTCTATACTAATCCCATAGTCTGATGCAATGAAGACATATGCCTCCAAGAGGTCCTTAGCCAAACAATCTAGAGTCTTGTGTGCCATATCTCTTGAAAGTCCATCGAGCTCTCTAGGAGTAGGGATTCCTGTCGCTGTATAAAGATCCATGTTGGTCCATTGTGATGGAAATCTTGTGGATTGTGAACGCCTAGACATCAAATACTAACCCACACAATTAGTAGATATCCTAGTGGTGGTAGCTGCAATGTCACCTACAGTGTCAATTATTTCTTTTGGGAAGCAACAACAACCTCATCTACTAAGGGGGCCAGAGCTGAGGTGAGAGCAAGAGACCTGTCACCAACAAATACCCTAAACACTAGGGCTGGTCTATCTGCTCGACAATAGGTGGGCCTATTGGCAATCCTGCCATGCCCTTGACCAACATATGCTGGAAAGTCTAGATAGTTGACTTTGAGGCCCAAATGGACCTCAACATACAACTACTGAACAAAGTATAATGAAATTTGGTCATTGTTTGGATATTGACCATGTGTTGTGAGAAATCGTGAGTAGATCAATGGGGCCATAGCAGGATCCACACATCTAGTGACCCGGTATCCCCTCACCTTACATACATTTTGATAAAATGAAAAACAAGTGTTTTTTATCATTCCTTTGGTCACAACATCCTGTATTTTTTTAAAGAGAACCTCACCATGTACTTCTTCCCGCATGCGGGAAAGAATGGCAGCTACTCTATCAGGGGAATATGCACTAGTTTGTGCAAGTTCATCTCTTAGTTTTTCTAGACTATGTAATATTGACATGCATACTTCAGAATACATCCCTGGGTTTGCACCCTCTGCTAATGAGTCTCTCAATTTCTTAATCTCATTAGTGGTATTTGCAAACAAAGATTCTGGAGGTGGAACATCTGTATTTTCCATGTTATAAATGTATGTGCACCTAAAGGAGCAATGAGACCTTGGTAAATAATATATCTAGATATAGGGAATAGAAATCTAAAAAAGTTCTAATAATTCATCTACTCATCAATAATATTTTCATACCATTAACAAAAAAGCATTCAACATCTATCATATTTTTTAATAATCAAAACATTCAAATTACTAGATTGCACACAAAACATAATCTAAAACAGTTCTAAAATTTAAATTTACAAGTGTGCACTCTAGTACAAAATGTGCCATTAAAGACTTAAAAAACCTTGATAAAGGTTGCATCTAAGATTTATTTCCTACAACTAGTAATAAAGGGAAAGCATCATTACTTAACATTGGTGGTCATGTAAAATCAATTTAGTCATTATTGAAGGTACAAATAAGAGAAGAAAATGAGAGAGATTATAAGCTTGTAAATATAATTTCTAAATTATTGAAGCAATATTTTGATAAGGAGGAAACCAAAAAAATTAGAAATAAAATTCTTCATATCCACAAAGAAAATTTGATAGGAGGAAGGGACACATGCACATAATATTTATCATGAAAGTTACCATACAATGTACAAGAACATGATACTAAGGAACAAAGGTTTCTTATAAGTACACAACAAACCTAGATGAAGATTTAACCCTAGTACAAAAAGAAAGAAATAATGAAAGAATAGGAGAAAATGAAGATTTAATCTTTGTACATATTTTTTCTATTACCTCAAATCTTATAGATAATATAAAATCCTCCATATGAAAATATGGTTATATTTACTCATTTAGATAATATTAATAATTATTTTATTACTCTTATTTTTATAAATTTCTTGGATATTATAGTAAAATAAATCAATTCTTACATTTTTTTAAATTAAAAAAGTTGCCTATACAAATTCTACAACTAGATATAATGGATGAGCTTTGTATAATGATGCACAATGATCAATCCTTGATGTTCCAAATCATTGATGAAAGATGGAATGATGCAAATAATTAGTTGTAGATCCAAGTCTCCCAAAAGAGGAAGGAAATGAAGGCTTTATATTTTTATTAATAGACTATATTAAGTGTTACCATGGTTAATTATGAATTTTAATAGTTTAAATGTAAAAGGTAAAGAATCTCTTAGCAAGAGAGCTATTGATTGTATATTTAGAAGATCTTATGAGTCTATTGATTATATTATTTTACAAGAAGTAAAATTGGTAACATGTAACCATAATTGAGCACTTTGATTTATTTAGAAGGATGCTTTTATTTGGAAGCTAGTCACTAGAATGATAGACATGATATGAAATTTGATTGATAAGTATATGATATATTATGCGATTGACTCTAGTGTTTACCCATGTTATAAATTATTTTAAGTTATTTATAAAATTAAGGGCTTAAGTTTGACATTATTTGTCTTTATGCATTAGATGATTACCAATAAAGATGTCCCTTATAAGGTTCAATGTAATGATGGAAAATAAAGATGAAAAGTATTGATGACCTATATTTTATTTTAATGGCATAATAAGATAACCCTCTGCTAGCAAATGAAAAATTGTATGTGCTTCATTGTGTAATTATTGAAATTGACACCCTATGATTTGATATAAATTAGGATATATGGATTGATCTAAATGGAGCTATATCAAATAATTTAAGAATAGTAGATCTATTATAAGTGACATAAATCCTCAATGTCTCATTTGTATTAAAATATGGGGATGATGTGGCTATTTTAAGGCCCAAAATTTCATGTGTTAATAGCATAAAAATATAACATTAATTTTTTTTGGGAGTTTGTACCAAATACATTTTTCCAAACACAACTTTTGTGTAAAATACCTTGACCTATGAATGAAATTAAAAATTTCCTAGTAAAGACCATCAAGGTAGGTCTTAATGCCATATGTGGCTTCCTTTGCCTATTATATAAAATTCAACTAAAATAGCTAAATTAAGAAATAGTTCCACAAAATTAGAGGGGTCCAACCATGTTTTCAATTAATTTAAAACTATTATTTTAGAATTTTTTAATTTTTAAATTTATATAAATTTCTTACATTATTTTGAATTAAAATGATAATAGTGCTCCATAAATTACACAAAATTGAATGTTAGTAAAATTTTGGTTAAAAATTAAGAAGGTTAACCTTTAAGGCCATTGAGGAAGGTATTGCTACTACAAGTGGTTTATCCATGAAGGGCTTGAAGTATCATAAAGAAAGTAAATACAAGAGGAAGGAACATATAGATGATTTCCTCACAAGTATATAAATGTTTCTACTTGATTATTTATTTCATCCTAGAAGGAAAATATATAAATGTTGTTTATCCTATCACTTTTATCTTATAAATAATATTAGATGCATGTGACTTGTTAGCTTCCCTTTTCATTTGATCATGTAATTTAAGAAATCTATTATTAGAGTTGCACATGGGAAAAAAAAGAGCTTCCCTCCACCAAGGGCTTATTATTTTCTTATACCAATTTGAGAATTTTATTATTTTAATTCTTAATCCTAATCAAAATGTGGTGAAGGGGAAATAAAACACATTCAATAAGTGTTCCCCAAACCCTTCAATATGAAAACTTGTGTATTATCCAAAGGCTATCAGTATTAGGATTCTAGCTTCTAGTTCTCCTATTTCTAGAATAGTACTAGAGCCTAGATTGATGGGTCCCTTTTCTCTCCTATGCTTTCCAAAATGATTAATTTTATTGATAACCACCTAAACATGTGGTGGATCTCAGTGTCAAGAACAAAGATAAAAAACCCATGGATGAGGATCCCTCTAAGATTGGTTGTTCAACCTCTTCGAATGAGGTTAGTAACAAGGTTTATGAGTGTGTTAAATAGGGGAAGAGGTTGGGTATATAATGTACTTTAGACATGATTGTTGAATGTAAAATTATTTAAACCATGAGAGGTTGAATAATTTATAAATAATTGGAAGACAACTATAATATATAACATAGCATCCTTCAATGGTTCAAATTTTAAATGAAACAATGAAAGAAAGAATAAGAAAACTGCATAGCTAGATCAGGGAGGAGTAATCTAAAAACAAAGATTAGTGTAAAATTATTTGAAAATAATTGGGGATAAAAATAATCTAATTTAATAGTTGTTACCATAAATGAACTTCAAGATAGGATTACGTAAGTGAAAAAAAGTTCTATTGCCTTCATTGAACCTAAATTTATCTAGTTAAGTATGTCTAAAATTAAGAATTCACACTAGAACATCAATATTCCATAAGAATCTCATAAAGAGGATGAATTTAATGGAAAATAATATAAAATCCTCCATATAAGGATGAATTTTATCATTATATTATGAGTGAATCATCTCAATTATATAGCCAAGCACATTAAAAATGTATAGATTGGAAATAAAAATAATCACACATTTATCATATTTTTATATGTAGAAAGTTTCTACCATCAAACTATTTATACTTATAGATTGCATAAAACTCTAAATTTAATCGTTATTCCTAATTTATTAATAATCAATCTAATAAAGTTTGACTTCATATTGTATACTTGTTATAAACATCTCACTAATCCAACCATACATTTTATATATATTAAAAAATATATAATAACAAAATACAACTTCTAAATATGATAGTAAATCTAATAAAACACGACCCAAATGTAGGATAAAGACAAGAATCTTAATCTATACCATTATTTTGAGTTTGGTTTAATAGAAATTTTAAAAATTTATAATCCTGAAAAAAAAAATGAATAAACTAAGGATCATTTTAACAATGGTGAATTAGTGCCTAAATATTGGCCTAAAAAATTATAATATTCAACATTCTCATCACAAATGATATATGAAAACTAAGTCTCATTTGGTTATATATTTTCATAGATTTAAAATTTGAATATTTATTACTATAACATGTTCATTACAATTAATTTTTTAAATAATATTGTAATAGTATTATGTCTTTGAAATTTGTTATGTGGATTTTAATGTTGTTTTTTAAATTTAAGTTATAGTAAGTAGAATCTAATGAGAGACCTTAAAAAGATTCAAGTAATTTATGTTTTCCTTAAAATTATGACTATTGAGATTAAATAGATAATTGATTGTATTTTGATTTCAAAATTGGAAATAGTTTAAAGTTATAGAACCATATTATCCTTTGATACAAAACGCTATGTCAAGGATTATTTGTATCTTCCTCATAATTATGTTTCACATATTGAATATTTCAAGGAAGATTGTGTGGATGATTTGGAAGTTGAAGCAAAGATTGGTTGAGATCGAAAATGAAATATAGGTTGGATATTTTGATATACTCCAAAATCCTAAGAATAGAGAACATGGTGAGTCATATTTTAATAGACCTTATCTTCACTTCTTCTATTCAAATGCAACCTCTCCAACCAATATATTGGATTGCAAAATAAGTAATAGATATATATGAACTTACTCCTAATCCTCCTCCATTTACCCCACCATTAGATATATGCATATTGGTATTCACCTACTCAAGTCTTATGAGACCCTAGGTAGCTTTGTGAATACGTCAAAAATATTATGCATGGTGTCTAAGATTTTAATTGTGATGGATTGATATATTCCAAGAATTTATAAGTGAATTATATTCATATATATGTATTTTTTTGAGTGTTTAAAATTAGTTAAAAAATTTCTTTGAGGGATTTATGCAAATATGACATCTTAGAAAGATAATTTCATGTCATTTTGGTGTAGGTCATAACTTAACTTTTAATTTATCATTTATGGGAATGACATCTTCAAGAAGTTTATAGAAGGTCATAGATGGCCCACTTTTTGAATTAAATTTAGTTATGAATTTTTATTTTTTTTATTCACATTTAGATTTAAATTTGGAGAGATATTTTGGTGAGGAAAATATCTAAGAGTTACCACATTTTATAAGTTAAAACTTACCTTATTTACTCAAAATTCCTTTGTAGACACTATTCTTTTCTTTGAATAAATGGTTCTGTAATACCCCTCATACTGTTTAAACTTATTATTTTCTGTGTTTTGGCTTGGATACTCTGATGGTACTAGTATTGTTTGATTTGGTTAGTTAGACATTTGATGATGCTATTATCCTATTAGTAGATTTGATTATTTTGTATGACATTGTGGTTGGTTAGATGTTAGTTGATTTTCAGAATTATTATGATGCAATGATTTAATGAATTATGTCATGAGATGAATTGTTAGTTTAGAAATGTTAGTTTATCAGTTAGATTATAATTGTTAGAATAGGTGTGATGAAGGACAATATGGCATCACTCGTTCGCGAGTGCCCTGTTATGTTGCGATTCCTTCTCACAATGCAGTACTTCAATTTAATGCTTTGATGTTATATATATGTATGCACATGTACACAACTTCGTTTGTATGCAGGATTTGCAGGTACAAGTCTCGATTCCACCTGCTTCGGCAAGACAGGGTGAGCACCAATAGCCCAACGGATAAATGTTGAAACAGAGGTGACGATGAAGTCCTCCCGTCCCATGATGTCAGATTGTCTCGTCTGATTGGTATTGTTCATTTTGGTAATTTGTCGTCATTCGTGGGTTGTGTTTGGTATTTTGTCGTATTTTGATTAAAGTTGATACCTTGTATGTTGTGGTGTGTTCGATTTAAATAATGGAAGTGATTGTTTATTTTAATGGTAGATTTAAATTATATTTGAATATTTAAATGATTTAATTATTTTTGAAAAATCATATATTACAATTAAATGATAATTATATATTAAATGTGTTTTAATTATTTTAATCAATTATCTGGTGGAGGATAATTATTAAAATAATTTGTTTAAATTTAATAAGTGATGTGATGTGCAAGGAAAGCTGTAAAAACAGAAATAAAAACAATAAAACAAATAAAAGAATAAAAAGATTGTGTGAGCCAATAAGAATACAGATTTGAGTAAAAAGCTGGCTTTTAAAGAATTGTTTTTTTTTATTTTTTATTTTTAGAGTTTTTGTGAGAAAGGGACAATATATTTTTATTTAATTAAGAATTTTTGGAGAGTTTTCACACATAGAGAGATATTAGTTACAGAAGTTGAATAAGATTTTGGGCTTGGTATTCTAAAAATTTAGAAAGGATATTGGATTCTTTTGTTTTACTTGAGGGAGTTCTTGAAAGGAATTGGAAATTTGTTACTGGGTTGCTTTGGAGAAGTTTTCTGAACAGAGAATCAGTTCGAGATTTGAGCACGGCGATTCAGAGAAGATTTGAAGCAGGAAGGAGGAGCTCTTCGTAAAGACCGTCGGATACAATCTTCATCAAGTTCTCGAATAAGCGCAAGATTCCAAGTTTTAACCTACTCCTTCTCTCTGGTCTTCTGATTTAAGGAAACATGAAAAATAAATTAGGTTATTTAGTGAAAGAGAAATAAAACTTTAGAAAAGAGACATTTATTGAATAAAGAAAACTACTGTTTGAACTGAAACTAGGGAAAGATATTAGACTAGAAATCAAGAAAAATATAGTTATTGCACTGTACCAATTTTGCCAGAACAAAAACCCTTACCTTCTGAAATATTCAACTAAACAAAAATAGAGTTTTAAGAAAAATAAATTCTTTATTGAAAATAACAGATTTGGGGGTTTTGGATATATATTTTTAAGTATGGTTGAATCTATTCATTGTTCTGTATTTTCTTTTTGTATTCTGTTATTTACCCTCTGTACTGTTATTCAATATATTAAAAATAAATATATGTATATATATATATATATTTTGGTTTATATTATTTTTTATATATATATATATTGGTTTATATTGTTTGTATATATATAAAATAATTGAGCGTCGGTCGTACGCCTGACAAGGAATGAAGGTTATAATTTTGGATTTTTTTTAAAAGTGTATTCCCTGTGTTTTTTTAAATTGAAATTTGTAGTATTTTATTTTAAATCTCGTTGATTGTTCTTTTTATTAAAATTTTTATTATAAATTTTTTTTTTATCAATATATGGGATTTTGGGGGGGGTCGGCTGGGCCGTACCCACCCCATTACCCTCTGTACGCGGGCACTAACACAGCAGTCCAGACGGACTGCTGTGTGCAGCAGTCACTACTGCGTACAGCAGCCGTCGGACTGCTGTGCAGTCCGCCGGCTGTACTGCCGCACAGCAATGGCCGGCATTGTAAGTTTTAAAAGTTTTTTTTTTATTTTTTATTTTTAATTTTTAATTATATATATATAAATATATATATATATATATATATTTATATATTTTTTTTTTTATTTAAATATTTTTGTTTTATTTAATATTATTTTTTTAAAGAAATAAAATAAATAAATAAATAAAAGAAAGGATATTTTAATTATTTATTCTAATTTTTAAGAAATGTAAATTCTATTTGGGAATTAATTATTAAAATTTTTATTTAGTAAAATAAAATTAATGCATTATTTTTATGTACATATAAATATATATATATATATATTTGACATTCTTTGGTTTTATGAATTAAATATTTTGATATGGACATTATGGTTTGATTTTTAGGTGACAGATTACAAATGTCGTCGAGCTTGTGTTTCTTTATATCATTTCAAGATTGGGAGTGTTTTGTGTAATTGAGTTAATCGTTTACTTTAAGGTAGAATTTGCGTGATCTGGTTATCGTTTTCCATTTAATTGTTGTAACTTTACTCTTCGATGTGGAAACCTATTGCTGATTTGTAATCCTTGTTCCAAAGGCTTGTTATGATAAAATGTTATTCTCGGCTTGGTTATGCTATTGAAGCTTATTGGCATTATGTTAGGAAGGGTTGAATGGTTTGTTAAAACTTTTGGTATTATGCTTTTATGTTTTGGTTCAACCCTTGCCTAGTTTTGATTTATGGGTCATAGGGAGAGTGGCTCTTCATGGGCGCCGGTGCCTCGGGTAAGAGGAAGTGCTCAGGGGAACCCACGTAAGAGTAGTTAAACAAGTGATAACCTAAAAATAGAATTTAGGGGGATGGGTAGTAAAACACACAAGATAATTAAAACTGGATTCCTCGTCTATGCATTAGGGCTACCGTAGACTAGTGATAGACTGAGTAGGCCATGGTCGGCAAAGTCGTAGTCTCGTCTTCATGAGAGATTATCGGCTCCGTATTAGCTACCCTATGGTGCCGGCGCCTCAGTTAGGAGGAAGGGCCAGGAGATCCATAGATGGGTGCTGGCGCCTCAGTTGGAGGAAGTACCAGGGGATCCCATGAGAGCTATGCGATGACACTCTCCACTAGACATCCTTGTCCTTGTTTCTTGTCACCTCTGGATATTGTTATATTTATGTTGTTTCTGATTTTAGGGCTAGGGGATCCATAGATGGGTGTTGGCGCCTCAGTTGGAGGAAGAGCCAGGGGATCCCATGAGAGCTATGCGATGACCCTCCCCACTTGATACCCTTGTGCTTTGTTGTTGTTGCCTCTGGATGTTATCTCTTTATGATGCTTTTTGAATTCTTGTGAACTTGTTTCATGATTGTTGATTGGTGATACTTCATGTTATTGTGATGAGTTCTTAGTTTTTAACTTGCTATGTGATTTGTGAACGTTGATGGTTGTTCATTGTATGCTTTGAGTTGTACTTGTTCGGTGTTATGTTGTTGTTGAGTCGGTTTGACATTCATGGTTGGGTTCACTTCCTCGTCACCTCTGAGCACGGGGGGTGAGTTACTTGTAATTCACATGGTTGGGTGGAACGTGCTCCGCACCCGTTGGGTTCCCCATCAGCATCTTGTCTTCTCAGCATTCCGCAGTGGAGTTGTACCAGTGATCACTTGTATTTCATATTTCATTATTGTATCAATCCCCATGTTGGGAAACCCAATGTAATTCATTTTGTTAAAGAAAATTGTAATGTAATATTATAACGATGATGTAATAGTTAGGCTCATTTGTAACTCTATTATGAGATTTATCATGGATGTAATTATGCGATGTTGATTATGCTCGCATCATGGTTATGGGTTGTATCTTTGTTTATGGTTATTGTAAAAGTATATGGTTATGTTGTAATCCTTATTTTTATTTGTGGTTAGTGTTGCGATGTAACCTCACGTGCCCCAGAGAACCAAGTGTATTAATGCTATGTGTTATGCTATGTGGTTATGGTTTAATGTCATTGCATGTTTACTTTTATTAATTTTAAAAAAAAAATTGTGCGTTGTGTGCATTCTCTGGGGTTTGCACGACGGGCGTTACAGGTTCAACATGTTAAAAGTCCATTAGGTCAAGCAATATATATTAGATTCAACTTATTTAGCCAAAATGAAAGGTTAAGAAGAGGGGTTGCCTCTTCTGGGATTTGATTATTATATAATTCAAGAATCTTGAGAAGAGGGAAGTTTAAAAGCAGCTGTAAACCCAAATTTTGCAAAATAGGTTTGTTTAAAAGGCTTTAGAAACTTTCAAGCAAATGCAATTGGCAGCTGTAAATCCAAATTTTGTTGCAAAATGGGTTTGATTAAAAGGCTTTAGAAACTTTCAAGCAAATGCAATTGGCAGCTGTAAATCCAAATTTTGCTGCAAAATGGGTATTGTTTAAAAGGCTTTAGAAACTTTCAATCAAATACAATTGGCAGCTGTAAATCCAAATTTTACAAAATGGGTATTGTTTAAAAGGCTTTAGAAACTTTCAAGCAAATGCAATTGGTAGTTGTAAAGCCAAATTTTACAAAATGGGTTTGTTTAAAAGGCTTTAGAAACTTTCAAGCAAATGCAATTGGCAGCTGTAAAGCCAAATTGTAGAGCAAATGGCTTTGTTGAAAAGGCTTTAGAAACTTTCAAGCAAATGCAATTCGTAGTTGTAAAGCCAAATTCCACATCCTTCACCCTCCATGAGCCAAAATGGGAGCTTTGAAATAGGGTATATTCAAAATTAAATATCAATTTTTTTTGGAATTTTGGTCTCATGGAATTTGCCTTCATTTTAAACAAAAAATGTGGTCTCATGGAATCCTATGATAAAATGATAGCACAAAATGGATTTCTTTGATCACATTTAGGGTTTACAAATTTTCAAACAAATGCAATTTTAAATCAACAAATTCCAAAAAAGAATACCAACTTGGTGAGCTATGGAGGTCGAGGTTGATATACTCTGGAAAGGTGGTGCACATTGATAAACTTCTCAAGGAGTTGTCATTCGTCATTTGGTTGAAGCTTTGTTCATGTTCGCCGCTCTGTTAAAGTGTTAGTTCATTTGATAGTGATGTATGAAGCTTTTTAAAAAGCCCTATTTCAAAGGGGTTTGAGTGAATGGGGGTTCGCTCAAACCCCTTAAAATATTACTTTTTTGTTTACTTTTAAAGGGTTCGCTCGAACCCTAGGGTTCAACCGAACGCCTTAAAGAGTTTGTTTGAACATGCTAGTTCGAGCGAACCCCCTAACCTAGTGGAATCACACAATAACGGATTTTCCTTCCTCCATCAAATTGTAAACCACTATTGTGGCTTCACCCTTTATGAAGTCCAAAGGAAATGGGAAATGATAAATGATAGAAAAATAATGATGTGTCTCTTGATATAAAAATAAAAGAATGTTAGACATGAACTTGTTATATAGTTTCTAACATTTTTTTCTCCTCTAAGTTGGTATGTGGGCTCCATCTTCCTTTTGATGTTTTTTTTATTAAATATTGGTAGGGTATAGATGGCTTGTTTTCTTATATCTGGCATAAAAACTAATGAGAAATAATGGGAAGAAAGGAAAGATTAAAATAATTTATATAGAATTATATTTGAAATAAATGTAGTTATCAGTGATAAAAGAAATGAAAGAAAATGAAACTCACATACTAATCAAATATAATGAGATGAAAGAAACATGATAGTTATAATGTGACAAGAAAATTGAGGAAAATGGAACTCTCACATAATAATCAAATATAATGGAACAAAAATAAATAGTGAGGTAACTAAAGAAATAGAAGAAAATGGAACTCACATAATAATCTAATATAATGAGACAAAATAAATAGTAACGCAACTAAATAAATGGAGAAAGAACTCGTGCATTTTAATAAAATATAACGAGACTAAATAAATAGAGTAGTATAGCATGACTAGAGAAATGAAGGAAAATGGAACTCACATACTAATTAGATATAATGGGATAAAAAATTAGTTATACATCATGGAAAAATTGGAGGAAAATGAAATGTGGATGAATAAAAGAAGCTTGTTAGCCTCTTCCTTTGGCCTCTCTTCTCATTTTTAAGTAATATTTCACTTTTTCACTCTCTTGGCTCTCTTTGGACTATCTTCTTGCAACTTTGGCTTTTGTTGGACTCTCTCAAGACCTCACAAAACCCTCTCAATAATTATAAAGAACTATTACATTCTCCATCTCTCTTGTCTCCTTGGCTTCATCATGTATTCACAATTGATATTGCTCTTTTATTATTCTTGTTATTGCCTTACCTTTCTTTTTATTACTATTGTAACATTCCTTTCTTGTTGTGCCCCTAAAAATATTAGGATCCTCACATCATTTTTACCTTTCATTCTATTTTTTACTATTTCACTTGTACTACTCTTACTATTCCCAAGTGCATTTAGGATAGTAATTCACACACACAATTCTATCTTCTCTATATCTTGATTGTTGTGGAGGTAGAAATATAAAAGTACGATTTTGATTTGAAGGAAAACCCCCAACCATCCCAAAAAAAATTTCTCTCTTCAAGTGCTTGTAGTTATTTTGAGAGCACTCAATTGCATGGAGGTTTACAAGTGCTTTCTTGTTTATTATTCATTTTGTTTCTTTATTAAATATAACACACATCTTGTCATTTGACACATTTCCTTATATTTTTATTATCTTGTATACCACTAGTACATCCCCTTTTCTAGTTTTGTAGATTGAGTGAATGACTAGGTGAGGTTCAAACATTTTCTAATTATTTTAGCATTTTGGGCCATGTAAATAGTGTCCTCTATTGTTTAATGATAGGCTCCTTATTTTCTACTGTTTATATTTTTTAATTCAATTTGTCAATTTTGTACTTTTCAGCTAATTATTTGTAGTATTCTATAGGGATTTTATTTTATTTTCTTAAAATGAAAAGTTATTTCACTCATTTCTAGAATTTTTTTTAAAAAGTCATCAACATAGAGAGGGATCTCATTTCTCTAATTTTCTTATTATTTACTATTTTTCCATATGTGTGATTTCCAATTAAAGGTCTTTGATTTTTGTAAAGAACATATATTGATTAGATAATAGAAAAATAAAATATACTAAAATATATAATTTTGAAATGTGTATTCAAGGGTCACTTTCATGCAAAATTTTCTTATGACCTAATTTTAGTTACAAAAAAATGATTTGAATTGATAGTTTCATGTCTAATTAAATCCTTCAAACATGGCTTGAAATATTTAAGGTACACATATATACATGTGAAGAATGTCATCTACAATGAATATAATATTTTTTTATGTGTCAAGATTAGCATGTCATCCAAGTGTGAGAAAAAGCACTAATGATTGATATATTAATAGATTGTCAATATCTACCTAAAACATGGCAAAATAGGGTGTTAGGGTTTCCCAAAATGGAAAAGTAGATCCAAAGAGGGAAAAGGGGTCCTATTTCTCTAATTTCATTAGGAAATGAGATCCCCACAAAGAATTGACTAACTATCCTTCGGAGAATCAATTATATGGAGGAATCTTCATATTTCCTATTTGTGTCGGGACGGGGGTCCTGGTCAAACAACACTTTGGGGAGAAAAACTAAAAAATAATAAATCAACACCAAATTGCAATCTAGCAATTGGAACAACAAGATTAAGCTCAATACTGATAGAACCAGAAAATAGAATGTAGATCAAAGAGAGGTAGATTTGAATGTAACTTTCACCAAAAGATAGTTGTTGAAGTTGATCTAGGACTCATTCATCCAAGGCCGAATGCATTCTAAGTTGGGGTTTTTTTGCAAATTTTGGGAGCCTTTGCTACAGATCTGAATCTTCCAATTTCTCTAGATTTTAGGTTCAAAAAGCCAAAAATAAATTCTGCAAGTGAGTTTTCATGCAATGACAATTTTTATGACAACTTTTTATAACTTTGACAAGTTCTCCAATTTTACTCTTCAAGAGATCTTCAAGATTTCTTCCACCTCAATCTACAATCACAAATCAAGAGGGAAAAATGTTTTGTTTTTGGTGAATGGGGGTTTTCCTTGGTCAAAACTTGTTTTGGCGATCAAGCCTTGAAATCAAATGAAACACAAAAAAAGGTAATGAACAATGAACAAAGCAATGTTACCACTCAAAAAACCTTTACATAAACCTTGGAATGTAAATTTGCAACTTGCATGAAATGGATTCAATGGATGTAAATCTTGAACCTTGAATCTTGCTTGAAATAATGAATTTGAATGCTTGAATGGATCATGAAACCTACATCATCATATTAGCTCCAAAAACATGCATGATGCAAGAAGAATTTGACATGAAAATTGGATCTTGATTGCTGAAAAAATCTTCAATAAATCTTCTCTTGAATGCCTTTGAATTACTCTTGAAATCTCATAAACTTGATAGGTTCTTGAATTGCTTTTTTATGATTTGAAATGATGAAATAACCTTATATTTATAGATATGTATCCTTAATTTATTAAAATTCAAATATCACAAGCTGACATGTGAATATTGATTTGAAAATATTAAAATTCTACCAAAAACATAATTTAAATTTATGTCCTATGTCTAAGGGAGGACCCATTCGCCCATGGGCAAATGGGTCTTAGGTCCGTAAACCTAGGACACACATTTCTCAATGAAAAGTGTTATGATAAGGCATTAATGAATGTTGGGTTTCCTCTTTGGAAAATGAAATTAGATAGACTTGGAAAATGAATTAAGGGGCCAATTAAGGCATAATTAATCTCAATTAATTAAAGGATCCCTAAATAAGTGTGAAAGTGTAAATAAATACATTTTATAACATTAAAATAAGGTACAATTAAGTCCATTTTAACTAGGAGAACCCAAACAAATGAGAAGATGTAAAGGGATACATTTTTCTACACTACACTAGTATCAACCACTTTTTATTATAAACTTTCTATTATACTATTATTTTGAAAATTAATAAATAATATTGATATAAATAATTATTCACTAGTGTGATTTTAGTAATTTTCTTGTTGGTGTAGGAACATCATAAATTATATATTGTAGCATAGATTATAAGTTGTTGAGGTTCTTTGGGGAACAATTTATGTAGATTTCACAATCATGAGGCCTTCTACTTCTTGTTATTATCATTTAAATTGGAACCCAAATCTTCTTTACTGAAATATCCATCATTGTAATATAGCTTTATTCAAATTTATCTTCATTATTTTTACCAAATAATCCATGACTATCACATCATATAGATGTAAATAAAGAATGCTCCAAATAAATATATTTTTAAAAATATCTTGAAACACTTATTTGAAAAAATGATTTAAAACAATTCTAATATATATATGAATTTGAATTTCCCTTTAAAAAATTTAATGTACAAAACATTTGAAAGTATGATATAACCATTTAAAGTTATACCTACCACTTATAAGTATAAATCATTTATGATCACATGTACCGCCCTAAGTTAAAATATGATACAAAAAAGTTAGGGGAGAGTGATTGGAATGAGTGCGGGGTCCTAAACGTGTGATAGGATTGGCATGTGTTGGGCCCCACAGTGGTACACCTCTCATCTAGATATGAGAAAAATAAATGTGCATAAAAAGCCACATAAAGAACAAACACTGATCAGATATTAAATGCACATTTTTTGGTATATATTTGTTTGAAAACTAAGTATAGGCTAATAGCCAAACAAGTCAGACTATATTCAAAGTATTTATGACATAGCACTAACAAGATCTTGGGTGCTCATAAAAGAGTCGTAACATAAAAGTAGACCACCACCTACATAAACATTGAAACCCAACTTGTTGAATATCCAAGATACTGAGAGGGGGGTGAATTAGTATCTTATTAAACTTACTGAACAAATACCATCAAATTACTCCAATGCATATAATAGTAAAGATAAGCAAGAGCATTAACAGAACATGAAATCACACAACACAAGAACACCAAGATTTTTATGTGGAAAACCCAAAATGGGAAAAATCACGGTGAGTGTTAGCTCACAATATAGTATAACTGGTTATAAAATATTACAAAAAGGGGTGGCTCACTACCAAGACTCACTGTCCAAAATGAGAGGCTCACTACCTACAGAATTACAATAACAAAATGGCTTACAACCAAAAAAATGAACTGATAATGTACACCTAAAAAGTGTTGATTTAGTTCCTTTGAAGCTTAGTAAACTAACTTAACACACTTCATCATTTTCACACTTCTTCACATTCACATCATCATCAACTTCATCTCATACAATCTCAAAAACTATCCAATATATATAGTTGATACATCTACAAGCATCAATTAGGTCAACCTAATTAGATGCGATCCTTATTTATCAAAAATCAACTGTTGACTTCAAGCATTCACAAAATCTTTCCAAAGATAATTCAAACATTCAACACACAACAACATGTTGGCATGGACCTAAGATAGGTCACACATACATCCACAATAAAAAATTAATTTACCATAACTCCATCTATCCATTATGTCGACCAGAGATAGACCTAATAGAAAAATGCAATAACAAAATAATTCCAACTTGTCATACGAGCACCTAAATACATGAGATTCAAAATATACATGCTTCCAACATCCATAAATCATTTCCCAAAACTGTAAGCAATAATAATCAACAACAAAGGATTGCGGACCAAAATACCAGAAGATAATAATTGCATACCAGTTCAGATACTGGATCAAACCTAACCTTGCAATTGCAACTCATATAACATGGTGACATCAATGACAACACACAAAAAAAAATGAGATGTTCTTCTTCATTCTTCCAACAATCTCCCCCTTTGTCATTGATGGCAACATGTGCCAGAATTTACAAGACCTCTTATGTACAACACTTCTCCCCCTATCACCAATATTATCTTCTTCTATCCCTTTTCACTCCCCCTTTGACATCAAGGACAAAGGGTGACCCAAAAGAAATATAAAAAACAAAAAAAAAAAATTAACCGAAGGATGGCAAGCCTTGTAGCTCCTTAAGAATACCTTGCCATGTTGATTTACCATTCTCCCAACTCTTCTTGCAGCAATCAACACCCTGTTCAAGGATTCCAAATCCATCAGACTTTCCTCTGCATCATCCAGAGTACCAGGAGTCAAATTTATCTTCTGAAGTTTCTCTACACTTGCCAAAGCATTTGAAACTAGGGTGTACTCCATTCTTACAAGGTCACTTAACTAACCAAATTTTCTAATGATTTCTTCATTTTGCTTCTGTAAAATAAAGAATTTATTTCTATGAGCAGAGATGGCATTCCAAGTTGATCTTTCTTTGTCCTTAGATGCACTGCAAGTACCAGAGACAACAAACAACTGGGACTCAATGGAGTCCATAAGATCTTTAATATTATGAGTGGAATTTGGCCACTTAACAATAAGCAAAGACATCATTTGCTTCAGACAAACATATTTTCATAGCTTCTAGATTATTTTCAACATTTGTGTGTGCCAGAGCACACTTGTCATGCAACACCAACAACCTTTTCTCTGCTAGCTTCTCCTCAACCTCTTGCTTAGTCTTCTCACCAAGTCCGAATACATACTCCTTAAAGGAGTCCAATAACAATCTCAAACTCTCTACCAGAGTGAGAGATGTATCCATTGAAGTACCGGGTGTAGCCTCCTGCAATTCCTTAAGAGCATCTCCAATCATTTCTATCCCTTTCTGGTGTGTCTCCAAAATCTCTCTTCTATCAAATGCATGCAATGCATCGCCCAATACCAACTTATGAACAAGAGAAATTTTATTTAAGCTCACATAGCCTTGAATCATAGGAACTTGTAGAAGCTCTGGAGGAATCACCGATTGGAGCTTGATTTTCTTGTATAGCAAGCCTTTCAACACATCATCATCAGAGGAGGATTCTCTGAGAGATCTCTAAGACTATACAACCTGCTTTTGATTTTCTTCATTCTTCCCAGCAGATTCCTCATTTTTCTCTTCTTCCTCTTCCTTTTCTTGCTCTTCTTCTTCTTCCACTTTCTCTTCTTCTTCTTCTTCTTTCTCTTCTTCTTTTTCTTCTTTACCTTTTCCATCTTCATCTTTTTCTTTTTCCCTGTTGCTTTCTTCATCATTTCCTTCATTTTCACCTTTATCTTTTTCACCTTTAACATTATCCTTTTCACCATCATCATTACCATTTTCTTTTTCAACATCTTTTTCACCTTCAGTATGCTTTGGAGGGCCAACATCATACTTCTCTAGCTTAGCATCACCCTCATTATGTTTCTCCATCTCTGGAGGATCATTTGCAACACCTATATCCTAAGGGATGTCTGCATCATTTATTTCCACAAAAATACCTATATCACCTGTACCAGAAGGAATATCTTCCTCAACTTCTTCTACAGAAAAATCTTCACCTGACTTAGGTGCAGAACCAGATGGTAGTGCATCAAGAATTCCATATTTCTCAGTTGTATCTCTTATTACTTCTACAATTTCCTTCCTTTTTTTCTTTATTTGCTTGTTATCCCTTGTCATCAAAATATTCACTCTTTTCTTCATCCAGAACATCTCTGCACACATCTTCTTCAGGGTTTCCAAATCTTTGGGGCCAAAGAAGACCCAATTTTCTTAAATGCATCATTTCTAATCTTCTCTTCTAATTCAACAACCTCTAATCACCTTTTCATCAGGGCTACCCACATTTTCTCAAACACATTATTCTTCACATCATCCCACTTAACATCCAATATGATAATATATTGAATAGTGGCTAAAATTAATTTTTTTCTATCCTCTCTCCCTACTTGATCATAATTCTCTATTGCAGGCTTCAACATGTCTTCAAAATGTAACAAAGAATTGAGTGTAGCCTCTAATTTGAAAGGGGAACTAGGTCTTATTGGAATGTCCTTCTATTCTTCCTGGTCTGATGAGGCTTCTTTCTAGATCCTTTTTCTTTCTTTAACTCCGGTTTGGTGTGCACATGAACACCAAAATCTTGTTCTTCATCTTCCTCAAAAGACGACACAATATGAAATCTCTTAGAACCAATACCAACTTCCTAAGAAGCACCTTCACCAGAGGACAAGCTTCCTCTTCTCTTTCTTACCAAGTTTTGCTTCAAGATCCTCCTCCTCTTCATCTTGATCATCAATAATGCTAAAGTTCTTCTCCCTTGTATCCTTTTCTTTCTTTCCTCTCTTCCTAGGTACCACCAAAGTAGTCTCTTTCCTTTTCCCAAATCTTGTATTAGGTCTAGAAGAAGCTGGGCCTTTGCCTTTATCAGTAACATTGGGTTCAACTTTCACTACAGGGGCTACAAAGGGTTTCAAAGGAGCAATCCTGTCGGATCTCCTTGGTCCTAAAGATTCTCCCTCCATATGCTCTCTCTTAGCCCTTCATTGTGCAATCTCCTCATCAGTGTAACATGCTTCTCTAAGCTTCTTTTCTACATTATTTCTTATTATTGGCTTCTTGTGCTCCAAGTGAACCTCCATAGATTTTTTAGCATAAGTCCCAATTCTAGGTTCATTGGCATCTTTCAGACTTTTCAGCAGCATTTGTACATAGCCTTTGGCTTTATCTTCTATAATTTTATAAACCAACAGTTGAATCCATATGGTCTAGGGTTCAACAACTTCGATCATACATTCATCAAAAGAGATGTGAAATATGATATCATTTTTGTATTTCTCAACAACTTTCCTTAGAATCCTTTCTCTCTCATTCATGTTTCTCCTTAATACAACAAAGAATGTTGTTAGAGCATTATCTTTGTTCTTCAAATCACCCAGATTATGTATGTGATCAAATATCTAATGTTCCACCAATCTAGATGTATCCCAGAACACCATATCATCCCTTCCAGGAATTATCTTCAGAAAATAAAACAATAGACACATAATCAATGAACCAAATTTAAATGCATACTTCTTTTCTCTGGTCATGCTTAATTTCTCAAGCAACTTTTGTCAGAGAAGTTCGCACAAATCATAATCTACACCATTAACTGCCATATCAAAACTAGTATAAATAGCTATGGCAGAAATAGAGTTTTCTCTATTGGTGAAGTGAATTTTATGCAGCATACTTCACAACAGGATTAGTGATAGGATTTCTAGTAAGTGCTCTCCTATCATATGTGGCACCAGTGAGCTCCATCACAACTTCATTCTTCACTACTTTCAACATGAGCATCGGTCTGGTATCACAGAGTCTGGTAACATCCTTGATTGCTTCCTTAGTTATTAGATGGGGTCTATCAGTCCACAAGAATTTATCATGCATTCTGCTGAGAACTGGTTTTACATATTTATCATCAACCATGGTATTGAAATTGGGAAAGTAATTCCATCTATCCAATTTCTTTGCAACAATATTTGAATATTCAAGTTTCACCAAGAAATTATCCCCAATGAGCTCATTCTACCAAATATCTATCAATTTACTATGATTTAATTCCTTAGTCTTTACTTGAATGTACATTCTTGTATCTTCAGTCGACATAACCTCATGAGGGATTGATGAGAAGGCACCCATAGGGTTGTCTTCAAAAACCTTCATAGAATATTTTCTATATGATGGTCTAGGTCTTTCTGACACTTTAACAACTATAGGGGTTCCCATTTCTCCACAAATCAAGATCAAACAATTTCAAAAAGATGACTGACACAATCCCACAATAGCACAAATAAGCAAAAATACCTTTTTCTTTGCAAAGAACCAAAACTAGGTTTGCACAACTTGAAATCCAAATCACCTCGAGAATGCTCCACAAATTTTTCCAATCTCTTCAAATGCACAAGTGATTAAAATGCCTTACACATTTACTAAATAAAACATCGATCTGCCCTAATTCACATTAAATGTGGCAGATTTCAAAAAGCGGCTAAAAACTCTTCTTCTCTACACAAAAAACCCTAATTTTCTCCACAAAAGATCATGCTAGCATATTTTCTTCTAGTTCCACTTGCATAACCTCTAACTATCCATTCCTCACAACATATCCTTGTGCCAAAGGCTAACACACCAAACATCAGGGGGTTCAAATAATTTTCTATTAAAGCTCCCCCTAAGACCCTACTAGGTCTAATTCCCAGAGGAATTATCTGTTGTGCATGTTTTGCACACACGCCCCGCCGTAGGAAGGGACCCCCTTTTTTTTTCGCTCTCGATAGGCTGCTTTGCTCCTATCTTGTTTTGTGTGCCCCATTTCCAAGCCCAAATTGGTCATGTGCCATCAAACGATCAAATTCCCCTACCCAAATTCACCTGCTTGGGGTATTCAAATCCGTGGAGAAATAAAGTCCCCCATCCCCTTTCTGCCTGTCTTGCTTTGGCTGTTTTGGAAACATCCATGGACCCCTGTCGGTCCAATTTCCACATTTTTGGCTTTGGGGTCAACTTTTTGGTGGATTTGGGATGTGTTTGGGGTGTTTCAAAGAACTGCCAAGGTTTCGTTAAAGTTTGGTTAAGTTTCGATGGTTTCGGAACTTTCCCTTGGGAATTCCCTTCCTCCTTGGCTATTTGGAAACATCCGTGGACCCCCATCGCTCCCGTTTCCTTATTTTTGACTTTGGGGTCACCCTTTTTTGGATCTAGGATGTGTTTGAAGTGCGTAAATGAACTGCCAAGGTTTTGTCAACATTCTGTTAAGTTTCGATGCTTCTGGAACTTTGCCTCCGGAAATTCCCTTCCTCCTTGGCTGTTTGGAAACATCCATGGACCCCCGTTGCTCCCATTTCCTCATTTTTGACTTTGGGGTCACCCTTTTTTGGATCTAAGATGTGTTTGAAGTGCATAAATGAACCGCCAAGGTTTCATCAATGTTTGGTTGAGTTTTGATGGTTTCAGAACTTTCCCTCCGGAATTCCCTTCCTCCTTGGCTGTTTGGAAACATCCGTGGACCCCCGTCGCTCCCGTTTCCTCATTTTGGCTTTGGGGTCACCCTTTTTGGATTTGGGATGTGTTTGATGTGCTTAAATTTATCAAAGGTTTCGTCAAAGTTTGGTTAAGTTTCGTTGGTTTCGAACTTCCCCCTTTGCTGTTTGGAACATCCGTTGGCTCAGGGCGACCCGGCCTCCGGAGCCCAGCCCCTCCGTGGTCGTTTTCAGGACTTTTCCCCTCCGTGGCCATTTCCGGGGTTACGCCTCTCCATGGCCGTTTTGGAACTTCCGATGGCTGCCTTCCTTCTGCCCTCCGGAGCCTGGCCCCTCCATGGCCGTTTCTGGGGTTCCGCCTCTCCATGGCCGTTTTGGAACTTCCGGTGGCCACCTCCTTCCCGGCCTCCGGAGCCCGACCCCTCCGTGGCCGTTTCTGAGGTCCGTCCCTCTTTGGCTGTTTAGAACTTCCAGTGGCCATCTCCTTCGTGCCCTTTGAAACCCGAGCCCTCCGTGGCCGTTTCCGGGGCTTCGTCCCTCCTTGGTTGTTTTGAACATCCGAGAGCTTTCCTCCTTCCTGGCTGTTTTGAACATCCAGGAGCTTGCCTCCTTCCTGGCTGTTTTGAACATCCGGGAGCCTGCCTCCTTCCCAGCTGATTTGAACATCCGGGAGCCCACCTTCTTCCCAGCTGTTTTGACTTTCGTCTGTTGTCTGCCTTCTGGCTTTCTTCTGTCGTCTTTTCGCCCTCTGGTGCTCGCACCCTTGAAGCATGCATTAATGTTTATGGTCTAAATGAGCTCCAAATATGAATATCAAGATATTTTGATGATGTATGGATAGATCTAACCGAAAATTTGTAGGTTTGACTGACATTTTTCTTAACTCATGCATAAATGCACTTACGACACTTCGTGTTTGCGGGAGTCAAAAAGCCTTCTGTAGGTCTATCGAAGAGGCCCATTGAGGGAGTTGTCCTCCCTTTTTCCAGATGATGATGATTTCTAAGGAGCTTTCCGCCCAAATCAGGGGCCACCAATCCATTGATGCCAATCGTCGACGGACCCATTTGATCAAAGGAAGAACACTGCAAGCATCAAGCAAAAGACAACTTTGAGGTTTTAGCTACGTGAAAAGGAAATCAGCTAAATGACAAAATTGCTACGATGGCTGGCACTAGATGACAAAACAGGGAAAAGACAAGGAATGTATTTTAAAATTGCTAATATTGAGGGGTAGGTGAAACCCTAATGTAATTGAATCTAAACCACTCAATGCAAATTGATCCTAGCCATTCATTTGGGCTTTGGAAAACTATAAATAGGGCTTGCCCCTCATTTGTGAGGGTTGGAGAATTGATGTAAACATTTTGCAGCAATAGAAAGCAACATTGCATGATTTATGGGTGTTCCTTTTGAGTTTGCTCTTTATGTATGCATGGTTCACCTTCCATGTTAGTTTTAGTGTTAGTTTCTCGAATGGGAGTGGTGATGGTGTTTGTGTTTTAGTATTTGATGGATTTCTAGCTCATGCTTTTTGTGGTTCATTGATGATGAGTCACTTTGCAAAGCTAGTCTGAGCTCATTACTTCATTGCTGCAACTTAGTTCAATTACATGTGCATGATGTGCATGTGCACTTTGAAAATCTGCAGTCCTTAGAAGATTGCACTGGTTTTGTGCAACTGTAGGTTTCTCTTGGCCAAGCAAAACTCCAGTTTAGGAAGCCTGTCTACTTTAGCAGCCACCATTATTCTTGTTCATTCGTGTAGCTTAGGATTAGAATAGCTTTCTTAACCCTTCTCCTTTTGCTATTTTTTTAATCCTTGGTTAGAGTAGGATCAAAGCATCACCATGAAGCTAAATCAGATGAATTTGATGAGTTTCAACTTGCTGTTTTGAGTGGACAACCATTGTTCATTCACTTTCAGCACTTTGAAACTGCATTTGCAAACCCAACTTCCATGCTTTGTAACTCATCTGTAAGACCGCCTTGTGATTCCAGCAAATCACATCAAACAACTGAGATATTCCAAGCACTGTCAAGACCTGACATTAGAGACCTTGGGATAGTGTTCTGCAATCTGATTGTGGAAGATTGTCTTTCAAGAGAGGTAGTGCACCTACGCATTGCCTGTGTTGAAAAGTGCATAAAAACACCATCAACATTATCTATACCTGATGAGGGCATAGACACATTTTTCATTTCAGGCTCTTCTTTCTTCCTCCAAATCTTATTCATTTCTTTCTCAACCTCATTATTGTCAATTTTCTTCACTGGTTCATTATTTTCTACTGGAATAGACTTCTTTCCCTTTTTACTTCTGCAAACTCTTGAGGTATGTCCTAGTGTGTTGCAATTGTAGCATACAACATTTTTTTGATTAGTTTATCCTCCATTGACCCTTGACCAACACTGATTAGCTTTGTGTCCAAACTTGTTACATGTATAACAATAGCCATTAAAATATTGATTCATTCTTCCTCCATTAGACCAATTCACCATCTGATTTTTGCATTCACTAGCTCTATGTCCAACATTCTTGCATGCAAAACATTGACTAGAGAAGGAGCCAGGAAAATGATTCATCCTACTCCTACACTCAGTTGCTCTATGACCAAATTTATTACATGAAAAGAAAACACCATTGAGGATGGATACCTTTGAACATTTGGTTGTGTGATAGGCAGTCTTCTAGAAAAGTTTCTTGGATTTCTTTTTTGCTTCCCTTTATTCTGAGTCTTCTGATTATCTTTAGATTTTTCACCTCCTTCCATTCCTAAGCCTCCTTTTTCTTTACTTGGTTTCTACCCTAAAATCAACTCATCAAGCTTGTCAGAGCTGGATTTGAAATTATTTTCATAGAGTTTTTCTTTCTCCAGATCTACTTTCAAATTCACCATTTCTTGTTCAAGCTTAGTGCATTCATCAGACTTGCTTTACACCATTTTATTCAGACATTCTTCAATTATTTCCTTTTCCTCTACTTGCACCTTCAAACTGGTAATCTCTTCATTAGCTTGCTTTAACTTCTCACTTACTTCCCTATGTCTTTGTTTGAACTTCTTCAATTGCTCTTTTAATTTCCAAACACATTCATTTGCTTCATCAATATTTTCTTTCAAATCTTTGTTTTCACTTTCAACCTTGTCAAGATCCTCAAGTGCAGCCTGAAGCTCTTCTTTAGCATCCAAATGTTCCATCTTTAGGATCTTCCTGAAGCTGTCAAGCTTCTCCGAAGGAACCAAGATCTGATACCAATTGTTGAATATCCAAGATACTGAGAGGGGGAGTGAATTAGTATCTTCTTAAACTTACTGAATAAATACCATCCAATTACTCCAATGCATATAACAGTAAAGATAACCAAGAGCATTAACAGAACATGAAATCACACAACACAAGAACATGAGGATTTTTATGTGGAAAACCCAAAATGGGAAAAAAAATGGTGAGTGTTAGGTCACAATATAGTATAACTAATTATAAAATATTACAAAAAGGGGTGGCCCACTACTAGGACTCATTGTCCAAAATGAGAGGCTCACTGCCTACAGAATGGCTTACAGCCAGAAAAATGAACTGATAATGTACACCTAACAAGTGTTGATTCAGTTCCTTTGAAGCTCAATAAACTGACTTAACACACTTCATCATTTTTGCACTTCTTCACATTTGCATCATCATCAACTTCATCTCATACAATCTCAAAAACTATCCAATATATATAGCTGATACATCCAGAGGCATCAATTAGGTCAACCTAATTAGATGCGATCCTTATTTACCAAAAATCAATTGTCAACTTCAAGCATTCACAAAATCTTTCCAAAGACAATTCAAACATTCATCACACAATAACATGTCAACATGGACCTAAGATAGGTAACACATACATCCGCAACACAAAATTAATTTACCATAACTCCATCTATCCATTAGGTCAGCCAGAGATAGACCTAATAGCAAAATACAACAACAAAATAATGCCAACTCATCGTACGAGCACCTGAATATGTGAGATTTATAATATACCTGCTTCCTACATCCATAAACCATTTCCCAAAACCACAAACAACAATAATCAACAATAAAGGATTGTAGACCAAAATACCAGAGGATAATAATTGCATACCGGTTCAGATACCATATCAAAATTAACCTTGCAGTTGCAACTCATATAACGTGGTGACATCAATGACAACACAAGAACAACAAAATGAGATGTTCTTCTTCATTCTTCCAACACAACTATCACACCAACACAGGACTCCCTTATAGATAATGGACGACTACACAACAAAATAGGCCTACCACGTTAACACCATTCAAACCCATATGTCTCACCTTTTGACTCAAAATATAACTTATTATAACCAAGTTTCCCACAAAAGCATGACCAAAATAACACATATAAGCATCCACCTGTATCATCAAACATGACCCCTACAAAATGTATCAGAAGTCGTATGTCGCATCTTGCCAAATGAACCACGCATGTATTAGTCACTTCAACTCTATGCCAACTTCCATCCACAAAATCAAGTTGTAAGGTTGCCATTCTTCATGAAAAATTTATGGAAATAAATGTAAACATTCCACCAAACCAATCAACTCAAAATTTAATGGTCAAAACAAATCAAATCTACAATTCATATCATTTAAATTTCAAATTTGAAAGAGGATAGGAATTTAATATGCCATATCAAACAAGCATGAAACAAATGACAATAATTCCCAATTCAAATAGACATGAAATAATTGAAGACTTCACTTATTTTGGAGTGAGTGACTAAAGAAAAAGAGGAGTGATAAGCATAGAATTGAGCGACATAACAAGAAGAGGAGGTAACAACACATATTCCATACTAGCAACTTCCATATTGTTCTAGGTATTCCTCTAGATGCATTATATTGAGATTATTTATATAATTTATGCATGCAAATGCGTTGGTCATGCACAAAATATGTGATATTTGTTAAACTCTTACTTTTTTTCATTCGTAAGCTTTATATTGTTCTTCATTACAACCATCACAGTCATAAGTTAGTAGTTGTATTTCCCTATGGTTTATATTGCAATCATTACAATCATAGTTTAAAATTTGTGTTTCCCTGCTATAAAATGTAAGTGTGGTTCCCAGTTTGTTGTGCGTGAGTATGTGTATTCTATACATGTCTTTAAGATATGAGATTTTTTAAGCTCTGACTTACTTTTTTCCATCCCTTAGCCTTATATTTTTCTATAGTAGAGCCAGACATTAACAAGAGTGTTTTCCTTGTTTACAATGTAAGTGTAGTTCCCAATTTTCTATGCGTGAGTACGTGTATATTGTACATGCCTAAGAGATGTGATATTTTTTAAACTCTTACTTACTATTTTTCATCCCTTTTCATATATTTTTTCCTTCATTACAGTTGTATGTTATTAGGTGTGTTTCCCTTGTTTACAATGTAAGTGTAGTCCCCAATTCGTTGTGCGTGAGTATGTGTATATTGTACATGCCTATGAGATATGCGATTTGTTAAACTCTTACTATTTTTCATCGCTTTTCATTTTATTTGTCCTTCATTATAGTCATAGGCTATCAGTTGTGTTTTCCTTCTATACAATGTAAGTGTTTTTTTCCATCCCTTTTCCTTATACCTAGCTATGGTAGAGGCATACGTTAACATGTGTGTTCTCCTTGTTTACAATGTAAGTGTAGTTCCCAATTTTTTATGCATGAGTACATGTATACTATACATTCCTAAGAGATATGAAATTTTTTAAACTCATACTGGTTTTCATCCCTTTTCATATATATTTTTTCCTTCATTACAATCATATGTTATTAGGTGTGTTTCCCTTGTTTACAATGTAAGTGTAGTTCCCAATTTGTTGTGTGTGAGTATGTGTATATTGGACATGCCTATGAGATATGAGATTTGTTAAACTCTTACAATTTTTCATCCCTTTTCATTTACTTTGTCCTTCATTATAGTCATAGGTTATCAGTTGTGTTTCCCTTGCATACAATGTAAGTGTGGTTCCCAATGCTCAAGAATGCCAATTTTGTGCTTGTCACTCCTCTTTTTCTTATGTCACTCACTCTAGAATAAGTGAAGGTTGTATATCCGTATTGCTATTTTTGTGAAATATTTACAATATTTTTGAATTTCAATGCATCAAACTAAAAAGAAAACACATATGCCAAAATAATTAATCTTTTGTTCAAGCAGATCACTATCATTAAACGCAAAAAAAATTGTCATTCAATATGAAAATGCCTTCCTATTATTGTCAGAAGAACTGATTATATTCTTTTTTTCCTTCTTGGTTTTGATTGTACAAGTATTATGTGCAGATGACTAAGGCTAATGGAATGATGACTTGTACTGCAACAAAAAAGAAAAGAGCCACAACACGGTTTCCCTCCCACGATTTTCCTCGAGATCATGTGGAAAAAAATCATGTTGCACCAGTAGTGGAGGATTCTACACCTCAAATACTGTAGAATGAGGTTCCTACACCTCAAAGACCGTTGAAGGTAACAATGCAACAATGGTTGTGGTCATCAGAGTACATGACAGGGGCACTCAATGATGTAGAGGAGAACGATATGTCAATAAGGGGAGGTTCAAAAAAATGGAAAATACCAACAACCACACTCTCTAAATGGCTAGGAAACCTTACAACAATGTCTAAGAAAGGTCCTCCAATAGTCTTCACTGAAGAGGAAGAACTTTTAATTGTGGAATGGTACAAAGAAATGGTTGTGGTAGGTCATGGCCTTGAGATTATCAATCTTAAGGTAGAGATTGCCCAAATTTGTGAAAATATACCAAAACCTTTCAAGAATGGATTTTTGGGGAAGTCTTGGTGGACAAGTTTCAAGAACCAACATCCAGAATTGACATTGTGGACAACTGAAGGCCTAGAAAAAGATAGGGAACTGAACCTTAGACCTATTGTTGTAGAATATGTATACAAGAAATTGTTTGCAATGTATGATGCACATCCATATGGTCCTCATCACATTTGGAACTCTAATGAAATTGGTGTACAGGCAGGTAGAAATGGGGCCATGAGAGTGTTGAACAAAAAAGGTGGCAAGAATGTTTCCTACATTATTCCAAAGAGTCATGAATGGATAACCATTCTATGTTGTGTTAATGTTGCCAAGAAGAGCATTCTGAGATTTTACTTGTTTAATGGGAAATAAAACTTAAATAATTACATTGTAAACTATAAACCAACTGCTTGCATGGTAGCCCATCCACATGCATGGATGGAAAAGCAGTTGTTTATGGAATGGTTTTCCCACTCAACACAATTAGTTCCAGGTGGTGTGTCACCCACCAACAAGAAGTTGCTAGTTTTTAATGGGAATGGAAGCCATGTTATGCTCACAACCATCCAACAAGTAAGAGAGTTGGGTATAGATTTACTAACATTGCCAGCACACACCTCACATAAACTACAACCATTAGATGTGAGTGTGTTTTATCCTTTTCAATCATACTTCAAATCAGAATGTGCATCGTGGATGGAAAGGTATCCAAACCATAAAATCAGGAGGAAAGAACTTGCAAAGCTAGGAAAAAATCACTATTAAGAGCTTTGACAGTTGATAATATTGAACCAGACTTTAGAAGGACCAGGATATGGCCACTCAATTCAAATGCACTTGTCGATGACATGTGTCCCAATGACACATTTGAGGTCAACATAGGTGAGGATGCTTCTGTAATGCATAACATCCTTAGCCTTTCAAAATTTGTTGTGTCAAGAGATGATGTTGCACAAACATTGTTTTCCAGTCTTCTAGATGGAAAATTATAGTCTGCAACAAAATTACAGGTAGAGGAACATATACAACATTCACCTCATAAAAATCCTACTGATTCAGTTACACAAGTGATGGGTGATCAACAAATTCCCCCCATGGTGGACAGCCTAGTTGACCAATTGGATGATAGTTTGAGTCTTCCATCACAACATAGCCAACCATCCTAGTTGGTGGTGGGAGCGATGAATCTAAGCATTTATTTGCATGTCCAAGAAGAGCAAGGAACTTTTAGTTTCCCATCACCACCACTTGCAATTGACCTACCTGAAATTGTGCATTACTATGTTGGTTGTGGCACTTCAGATTTAATCCAAGGAAATGGAGATTTCACTGAGGACTCGAGTGATCCCACAATAGTGGTTTGCAATTTTTGGCCAAACTGGACATTAATTTTTTTTTTTAACTAAATCTTCACATTCGAGCACCTATAGCGGTTAAACCGTGAGGAATTTGATGATGCAAACTAGAGTCTTGTCACATTTTTTCTATAGATTCTAAAAATATTTTTTCAAAATTTTGGAATCAGATTGTACTTCTTTTTCCATCTCCCACGAAAATTGGTTTTTTTTCAAAAAACAACATTTTTAAAAAGTGACGCACACTGTATAACACATAACTTTTTTTCCGTGAAAGATAAAATTTTAATTCTTTCGAATTTAGATTTGTAACTCTGATATCTAGTGCTTCCACTTGGTTAGATAGTTTTATATTGAATATTTTTTCTTTAATCAAGTTTCAAAGTCAAATCAATTACAATTCAGACATAACGGGACCGTATAGCACATAACTTTTACTATATGTATCAAATTTTTTTATTTTTTTTTGTTGGATCAAGGACTCCAATTTATGGTGCACTCATATTTTTAAAAAAAAAATTGATAATATTCTATTTTTTGACATGTGCAGAATAGAGAGTTTTGTTTTCGGTGAAAAACCTATATTTAATAAAACTTAAAAAGCAAATAGATAATATAATCAAAACATATTAAAATTATATTCGTTGGATAGCTCGTTTTGAGGGAAACCTGATACCAGTTGGGTTTTTGAGATCTCCTCCATTTTCATTCTCAAATCGAGCTTTGAAGTACAAAATTCAGAGCAATTTTGATGCCTGAGAGGATGTGGGTGAAAATAAGTGGGTTCGGTCGAACAAAAAAATAATGTTCGGTCGAATGGGGGTTTGACCGAACCCATTTAACATACAATAAAAACATAGATTTGAATGGGGTTCGGTTGAACATTCTAAACATGTTTGGTCGAACCCTTGTATTAAAAATTAATTTTTAATATTAATATAAATATAAATGATATTCGTTTTAAATTATGACTTGAGAGAGAGATATGGAGGGAGTGGGAGAGAAAGGGAGAGTGGGGGTAGGAGGGAGATACTTGAGAGAGAGAGAGAGATATGGAGGGAGTGGGAGAGAAATGGAGAGTGGGGGTAGGAGGGAGATACGAGAGAGAGAGAGGGGAGCGGGAGAGAGATAAAGGGTAGGGGGTATAAGGGTTTAGGGTTTAGGGTTTAAGGGTTAAGGGTAGA
>VDFB02270651.1:369198684-369235776 GCA_007258455.2 Sequoia sempervirens
TAAAGGTTAAGAGTAGAGGGTATAGGGTTTAAGGGTGTAAGGGTAGAGGGTAGAGGATGGAGGGTTTTAACATTTAAGGGTTAAGGGTAGAGGGTAGAGGGTTTAAGGGTTTAAGGCTTAAGGGTAGAGGGTAGAGGGTTAAGGGAAGAGGGGAGAGAGATAGGAGTGAGAGAGAGAGAGAGAGAGAGAGAGAGAGAGAGAGAGAGAGAGAGAGAGAGAGAGAGAGAGAGAGAGAGAGAGGGAACAAAGGTTTAGGGTTTAAGGGTTAAGGTAGAGGGGAGAGAGGGAGTCATATAGAATTCATTTAAATATTGATTTGACAACTGGATGGGAACATTCTATTTCTATTTGCGGTATTTTTTGTGAGTTAAATTGATGACAACTGGATGGGAACATTCTATTTCTATTTGCGGTATTTTTTGTGAGTTAAATTGATGACAATTGGATGGGAACATTCTATTTCTCTTTGCGGTATTTTTTGTGAGTTAAATTGATGACAACTTTATCTTTTTATTTGCATTGATTTATGTTTTAAATATGTGTGCAAAAAATTTATAATTAGATAATACTTAATTTTAAAATACATAATTTCCCATGGAACAAATATAAGTTGTATACAATTGTATATAATATTCTTGAACTTAAGAATTCTATGAAACAAATATAAGTTGTATATAATTGTAATTTAGGCAAAATGATTTTAAAAAACTTCACTAGGTTTCAAATAAGTATTGAAAGCATATATATGGGTTTACATGCAAGCAAAAAAAGTGAGAGATGATGCTATAAGTGTAACTTTGAACTTTCAAATGAAATCAAAGATTCTTGAACTTAAGAATTCAATGGAACAAATATGCACATATAATTGAAATTTACGTAAAATGATTTACAACTATGTACAAGTTACTATAAGTTCTCACTTGAACATGTATAGGGTTACAAGTGAACTTGAAAATCATGGATATAGTCTAACTCAAACATTCTGGTTCAGCCCACTCTTCAATAACATGTAATTTTTTTTTATGATCATCACTATCTAGTCTCCATTTTTTTTGGCCATGTGCATGTGGAACTGTAAGAAGATGTAGGGTGGTAGCAATTATTAAATGACTATATTGATATACCTTTTTATTAGGTTGATAGTCAAGAAAATGAATCCCATGTTGAACCACTTTGACTTGTTTTAGATACATCCCTTGTACTACAACAAAACCTGCATGGTAAACATGAACCCAAGGTAAGACATGTGAACGTGTACAACATTTTTGTGCTCAAGGTTTGTACAATATATATATATATATATATATATATATAATGTTTATAATGTAACATGTGCACATGTGAACACAATGTATATATAATTTTAAATTCAAACTCACCTGTGAGAAATAACATTCCATCACTTGTTTCAGGTTGTTTTAGCTTATTCCTCTCTTCTTTACAACACAATAAATAATAGCTAACACCTTCTATGTTTCTAGGCTCAGCTATGACTTCCAAAACATCTCTTGTACACCAAATTTACACAAAAAAAATTCTAAAAAAATTAGAAATGTCTCTAGACTTTCAAGATCATTAACTATATATAATATTTAAATTATTGAAAACATACACATGTACCTTTTCTAACCAATCCTGAAATATGGTCATAATCAATTGAAATCAAAGGAATGTCTTCAAATCTTTCTTCCTCATTTTCATCGTATCCCATTTACCAACATATCCAAGTTCTTGGTTGTTGCATGCGTGATCAGAGTTTCCCACAACACACTCAGTGCAAAAACAAGAGTAATCCCTTGTGTGTAATGTCCATCCATGGCAACTATCTGAACTCAAAACACAATCCAAGGATCTTGTTTTGTCTACCCTCTTGCATCCATGCATTGATCTTTTGTCCACACCTAGACACATGTACAAAAACAAACTTATGTGAACAAACATGTATATATATATAAATTATTTAAAATTTAAATAAATTCAATTTTTTGAAAATGTAATTTATCCATACCCGATATCTCCCAAAACACTCTATGTGGAATGTGTCGGTTTGTTATCAAAGATGTGCCAACCACATTTGATGCAAAGTGTTTCTTACACCATTCAAAAATATCATGTACATTGTCTATACGATCTTCTAAATAACTCATTTGATGCTTTTTTAAAGCTCGTTTTATGCAAGCTCCTGCTCCATCATGCTCACCCTTTCCATGCTCACTCTCAGAAAAACTCCAAACATGTGGTATTTTGTAGATTTTATGATATCTACAAAGTGCACAGAATGGCCATGAAGATTTGAATTGTGCCGCACATCCATCTAACCATACAAATTCTTTTCAAATTTTACACACCTGCTTCTCAAATTCTCAAAAAAAATTGTAAAGTAATGTTGTAGAAAAAGCATGTCATGCTCTTTATCATCACTAATATAAAAGTGATATTCTTTCTTAATGGCTTGTTCTTCATCTGTACTCTCAACACCATCCAATTTTGATTGTGCATGTCGATAACACACATGAACCATAATAGTGATCTGCTTTGAAAAGTAATATTTTGATTGAATCTCCTTTTGATGTACAAAGGAGTAATTTTCTGCAAAGTCAACTACTGATAGAACTGCTCCAAGTGCCAAAGTATTTCTCAATGTTTAGAATTGTTATGCTTGCCACTTAGCAAAAAAGGAATTTTGTATGTATGGTTGTATCAATTTTTGAAAAACTTCGATAAATTTTCCAATAGGAATCTTCTCTTCTACATAGTTCAACCTTGTGGATTCTTTCCCAATTTTTTTTTGAAACTTTACATACTTGTACCTGTGTGAGTAAAATATGTGAATAAGTAATAAACCACACAAACAACAAAACATTACATTAGAGAATTGAAATAACAATCTAATCAAATTAAAAAAAATAAACTCTCTAAAAATAGTACTTACCTCTTGCAATTTACTATCTTTGTTAGGTCAGTATCCTCATTTCTTGAAGGAAATTTAGCCAAATTTCAACATGTTTCACAAATTCCTTTTATGCAATTTATTTGAGGTCCATTTTCATGATCACATAACATAGCCTTTATGAACAAACTTTCCTGTTTAGGAGGTGCATTTTGAAAACCACGACTTTCTTCTCTCATCTTTTGAAACATCTAATAGTAGAGATCAAATTCAATATGATAACGAAAACAAGTTTCAAAAAAATTGTTTATCTTTACATAATATGGATTTAACCTTTGGAACATTGTTTGCCCAATCTTTATATGAGGATATATATTACAAAAGTTCATATACATCTCAAGTTGTGTTATGTCTAGCCAATGTTTGATATGATTTTCATAAATACCAAGCCCAATCCTGTGTCTCATAACATCTCTAGTATTTGATGATGGACGAGTTTGATCATGCCAAAAACTTGAGATCAAGTTCCTAACAACATCTTCAATCCTGTCAGAACAAGGAGCTCTACACATAATTTCCCAATTTCCTTCTCAACTCTCATCCAAAAGCTTTCTCTTTTTCTCATATTTTATTAGTGTGATTCTACTATAACCAATTTCAGCTGAAAGTGCAGACATTTTTCTTTTTCTTTCTATTTCTTGATTTATAATAGATGTCAACACGACCCTTCTTGTAGTGGCTTATCCACTGATTGGGATCCTTTCCTAATGGAATATAAACCCTTTTTGACATTTTGAACAATATCCTTTTGTAATGCCATATGTTTCTTCTTATTTGATGCTGAATGTACACCCAACAATTGTAATGACTCTTTCAGCTCAATACGAAGAAGTAAACATGATAACAATTGGGTTTTTTCAAGTGTTTCAAGATGATTGAAATGATCATTGATTATTCCATTTACAAATTTAGTCATTGACCCCTTTCTCTTATTTGTAGGTTGGTCAGCATAACATTTCAATTTCTCCATATCCATTTCAAGTAAGTGATCTAAATTTCTATAAGAAATTTGTTTCCTCACCTTTTCGGATAGTTTTATATGCTCATGCATACCAGTAGAAGGAAGTGATCCTGACCCCTCTCCAACATGCATTGTTTGAACTTGGGCCTCCTCCCTATCTTCAAGGTCCATATGTTTTGGGCCTCCTCCCTATCTTCAAGGTCCATATGTTTTGGGCCTCCTCCCTATCTTCAAGGTCCATATGTTCTTCAATAGATTCATTTGATCCAATATCTAGATTTGACTCGACTTCAACATGAGAACTTCCTGCTTGTTGAGCCCTTTCTACATGTCACAAAATATTTTTCAAAGAAAGTGACAGATGATGCTAGATATAAGTGAAGTTTATGTATGCAAGCAAACAAAGTGATAAGACATGATGCTATAAGTGAGAGAAGTTTCAACTAGTTTTATATATGCTCATCCATACCAGTAGATGGAAGTGATCCTGGCCCCTCTCCAACAAGCATTGTTTGAACTTGGGTCTCCTCCCTATCTTCAAGGTCCATGTGTTCTTCAGTGGATTCATTTGATCCAATATCTAGATTTGGCTTGACTTCAGCTTGAGAATTTCCTACTTGTTGTTTGAATTTACATGCAAGCAAAGAAAGTGAGAGACTATGAAATTTTTAAGTGGAGTTGAAACAAATAAAATCAAAGATTCTTGAACTTAAGAATTCCATGGAACAAAAGCAATTTGAAATAGATTATAAGGAATTTAGGTAATGTCTATGCAAGATGACTATTTTTTAGTATTAAAGTTTCCAAGTTAAATCTAACATGGTTTTCATAATTGGAAATATATTTATAAGGAAAACAAATTGAGGTGTTAATAAAATTCATAAACACACACTTGAGAGAGAGAGAGAGAAGAAACAAGCATGTTCCTTGTTTCTTTCTATGATAGTTTTCCAAGTTTTGTTCACGCCTTTTTTGTTCTTCTTCTTTTGACAATTTTCGTTGGGACACATTTTTTCTTTTTCTTTGTTGTCCCATTTTCTTCTTCCAGTTAAAGATGGTCCCCAAAACAAATCCTCTACCAAATTAGTTAAATTCTCCTCCAAAATTTTCCTTGATTGATAAAAATGAAAATTCGTCTTCTCCAATATTTGCCTCCTTGATAAATGTGCAAAAATCTCTTCTCCAAAATATGTGCTCCAAGTGATAAATGTGAATTAATCTTGCAATTTGATATAGAATAATGAAAAATAAGCTTGTATTTATATGTTTGTATTTAAATGAATCAAGTGGTAATAAACAAGTTATTTCATTGCACGGAGTTTGTTGTTATTTAATGTATAGGTATGCAACATAGAGTAATTTTAGAATTTTGTTCCTTGTCAAAAAGATAATATTCCTCAAGCTTGATACCAAAGGTGCAAGATTATCTCAACCAATGAGATAACATAGTGTTTAATAAAGTGTCTCTTAGATAAGTTATGCTCATTGTAGAGTAAGGGAACAACCCAATATATAGTAGAGGAAAATTTCCATGGTCATTCTAGTTAACCAAACACACATTGATGGTTTTAAATCAACAGTTGAGATATTTTAATTTGTAGGAGATGTAGAGAGGGTAGAACAATGATTTGAGCACATAGAGGTATAATTTGAATTGAATTTTCTTAATATTTCAAAGAATAAAATTTTCCTATCCTAAGTTGAAACCTCCTACCTCTTCTTTATAATTATATTTTGTTCTCAACTCCTCAATGGTTCATGTTGCTTAAGTCATTTTTAAAAAATATGAGTTTTGTGTACCACAAAGTGATGCACTTTATTTGTTCTTATTTTGTATCAAGATTTTAATATCATCATTTTTATCAAATTTTAAAACTCTAGTAGAACATGTGCATTAATAAATAGGCTTGTAAATACACTCATTTATAAAGTATCATTAGTTTACTTGCTTGGGAGTAATTTATTTTATAATTTTTTATTGCTTACTATAAAATTCAAGGGGTGTGTGTGCAAAATATTTATTGTGATCAACACGAATGAGCTTAATTATAAAGTGGCATTCATTTACTTATCTTTGGGAATATAGGGTCAAATGGGATGTTGTGATCAAATGAACTAACATAAAATTTCACAACTCTAGGGGATTCTATAATAACATTTAGGACCATTTTGATGGTCTTTGTTTGTGGGTTCAATGTCAACAAAACTTATTTCAATGTGCATTATTGATTTTAAATACTCTTCCCCTAAAATTATACTAGAGATAAGCATGTATATCATATAAGCATGTAAACATAAGAAAACACATACATACATGTAAATAGATTCAATGTATAAACATAACATGCTATAAGCAAAAAGGTCATCAAATAAACAAATTATGTATGTATATTGAATATAAGCAAATGTATGTATGACATATAAAAAATTAAACATAAGCAAACACATACATACATGTAAATAGATTCAATGTATAAACATAAACATGTTATAAGCAAAGAGGTCATCAAATAAGCAAATGTATGTTAGAGATCAAATGTATATCACATAAGCAAATGTAAGTTAGAGATCATCAGGTGTCGAATACTAGAGATCATCATATAAGCAAATACATGTAGTAAAGATCATAAATCTAGCGCAGGGCCTAATATGAATATCGACTCCTAGTCGAATGACCATCTAAATGAGAACCTTGCTCTAATGGATGTGCTGACCCCTACAGATAAAATTGTGTACACAATGTGTTAAATACATATATATATTAAATAAATTTTATGAAAGTTATTTTTAAGAATGTACTTGTATAATTTTTAAATATCTATCTAGATATATGCATACATATGCATGTACATATACACGTGTATATATAAAAATTTGAAACTCACATGTCCACTAGCAGCAGAATCATCCACAGTCACATCGTGTACACAATTGGGAGTAAGGCTAGGGGTGACATGAGGTATGTTCACCTACAATATATATATACATATATATCAACACATGAATATCTAGTTAAAACTAAAATTTAAAAATAATTGAAAAAAGAATTAAAACATGCACATGCACACATACATGCACATCATCTAATATCAGATGACCTAAGTCCTCTGCAATGGTCATCTCCACCATATGAACCAAATGGTCAAGCGACGAGTCAGCATCTACATCCATTTGATTCGTCCCCTGTTGTGCCATAAATGATGAGTGAAGAGGACTATGCAGGTGAGATGGAATCGGCGATGATGAACCGAGACTAATCAGCATCTTAGTAAAACCCATAGTCTGTGCAGCAGCCGAATGATCTATAGGTGGATCCCAATGTGCACTAGTGCTGGGATGAGAGTCATGGGATCCTAGATGTGGATGAACTCCATGTTCCAAATGATCTTTGACCTCCTCTATACTAATCCCATAGTCTGATGCAATGAAGACATATGCCTCCAAGAGGTCCTTAGCCAAACAATCTAGAGTCCTGTGTGCCATATCTCTTGAAAGTCCATCGAGCTCTCTAGGAGTAGGGATGCCCGTCACTGTATAAAGATCCATGTTGGTCCATTGTGATGGAAATATTGTGGATTGTGAACATCTAGACATCAAATACTAACCCACACAATTAGTAGATATCCTAGTGGTGGTAGCTGCAATGTCACCTACAGTGTCAATTATTTCTTTTGGGAAGCAACAACAACCTCATCTACTAAGGGGGCCAGAGCTGAGGTGAGAGCAAGAGACCTGTCACCAAAAAATACCCTAAACACTAGGGCTGGTCTATCTACTCAATGATAGGTGGGCCTATTGGCAATCCTACCATGCCCTTGACCAACATATGCTGGAAAGTCTAGGTAGTTGACTTTGAGGCCCAAATGGACCTCAACATACAACTACTGAACAAAGTATAATGAAATTTGGTCATTATTTGGATATTGACCATGTGTTGTGAGAAATCGTGAGTAGATCAATGGGGCCATAGCAGGATCCACACATCTAGTGACCTGGTATCCCCTCACCTTACATACATTTTGATAAAATGAAAAACAAGTGTTTTTTATCATTCCTTTGGTCACAACATCCTGTATTTGTTTAAAGAGAACCTCACCATGTACTTCTTCCCGCATGCGGGAAAGAATGGCAGCTACTCTATTAGGGGAATATGCACTAGTTTGTGCAAGTTCATCTCTTAGTTTTTCTAGACTATGTAATATTGACATGCATACTTTAGAATACATCCCTGGGTTTGCACCCTCTGCTAATGAGTCTCTCAATTTCTTAATCTCATTAGTGGTATTTGCAAACAAAGATTATGGAGGTGGAACATCTGTATTTTCCATGTTATATATGTATGTGCACCTAAAGGAGCAATGAGACCTTGGTAAATAATATATCTAGATATAGGGAATAGAAATCTAAAAAAGTTCTAATAATTCATCTACTCATCAATAATATTTTCATACCATTAACAAAAAAGCATTCAACATCTATCATAGTTTTTAATAATCAAAACATTCAAATTACTAGATTGCACACAAAACATAATCTAAAACAGTTCTAAAATTTAAATTTACAAGTGTGCACTCTAGTACAAAATGTGCCATTAAAGACTTAAAAAACCTTGATCTAAGATTTATTTCCTAGAACTAGTAATAAAGGGAAAGCATCATTACTTAACATTGGTGGTCATGTAAAATCAATTTAGTCATTATTGAAGGTACAAATAAGAGAAGAAAATGAGAGAGATTATAAGCTTGTAAATATAATTTCTAAATTATTGAAGCAATATTTTGATAAGGAGGAAACCAAAAAAATTAGAAATAAAATTCTTCATATCCACAAAGAAAATTTGATAGGAGGAAGGGACACATGCACATAATATTTATCATGAAAGTTACCATACAATGTACAAGAACATGATACTAAGGAACAAAGGTTTCTTATAAGTACACAACAAACCTAGATGAAGATTTAATCTTTGTACATATTTTTTCTATTACCTCAAATCTTATAGATAATATAAAATCCTCCATATGAAAATATGGTTATATTTACTCATTTAGATAATATTAATAATTATTTTATTACTCTTATTTTTATAAATTTCTTGGATATTATAGTAAAATAAATCAATTCTTACGTTTTTTTAAATTAAAAAAGTTGCCTATACAAATTCTACAACTAGATATAATGGATGAGCTTTGTATAATGATGCACAATGATCAATCCTTGATGTTCCAAATCATTGATGAAAGATGGAATGATGCAAATAATTAGTTGTAGATCCAAGTCTCCCAAAAGAGGAAGGAAATGAAGGCTTTATATTTTTATTAATAGACTATATTAAGTGTTACCATGGTTAATTATGAATTTTAATAGTTTAAATGTAAAAGGTAAAGAATCTCTTAGCAAGAGAGCTATTGATTGTATATTTAGAAGATCTTATGAGTCTATTGATTATATTATTTTACAAGAAGTAAAATTGGTAACATGTAACCATAATTGAGCACTTTGATTTATTTAGAAGGATGCTTTTATTTGGAAGCTAGTCATTAGAATGATAGACATGATATGAAATTTGATTGATAAGTATATGATAGATTATGCGATTGACTCTAGTGTTTACCCATGTTATAAATTATTTTAAGTTATTTATAAAATTAAGGGCTTAAGTTTGACATTATTTGTCTTTATGCATTAGATGATTACCAATAAAGATGTCCCTTATAAGGTTCAATGTAATGATGGAAAATAAAGATGAAAAGTATTGAGGACCTATATTTTATTTTAATGGCATAATAAGATAACCCTCTGCTAGCAAATGAAAAATTGTATGTGCTTCATTGTGTAATTATTGAAATTGACAACCTATGATTTGATATAAATTAGGATATATGGATTGATCTAAATGGAGCTATATCAAATAATTTAAGAATAGTAGATCTATTATAAGTGACATAAATCCTCAATGTCTCATTTGTATTAAAATATGGGGATGATGTGGCTATTTTAAGGCCCAAAATTTCATGTGTTAATAGCATAAAAATATAACATTAATTTTTTTTGGGAGTTTGTACCAAATACATTTTTCCAAACACAACTTTTGTGTAAAATACCTTGACCTATGAATGAAATTAAAAATTTCCTAGTAAAGACCATCAAGGTAGGTCTTAATGCCATATGTGGCTTCCTTTGCCTATTATATAAAATTCAACTAAAATAGCTAAATTAAGAAATAGTTCCACAAAATTAGAGGGGTCCAACCATGTTTTCAATTAATTTAAAACTATTATTTTAGAATTTTTTAATTTTTAAATTTATATAAATTTCTTACATTATTTTGAATTAAAATGATAATAGTGCTCCATAAATTACACAAAATTGAATGTTAGTAAAATTTTGGTTAAAAATTAAGAAGGTTAACCTTTAAGGCCATTGAGGAAGGTATTGCTACTACAAGTGGTTTATCCATGAAGGGCTTGAAGTATCATAAAGAAAGTAAATACAAGAGGAAGGAACATATAGATGATTTCCTCACAAGTATATAAATGTTTCTACTTGATTATTTATTTCATCCTAGAAGGAAAATATATAAATGTTGTTTATCCTATCACTTTTATCTTATAAATAATATTAGATGCATGTGACTTGTTAGCTTCCCTTTTCATTTGATCATGTAATTTAAGAAATCTATTATTAGAGTTGCACATGGGAAAAAAAAGAGCTTCCCTCCACCAAGGGCTTATTATTTTCTTATACCAATTTGAGAATTTTATTATTTTAATTCTTAATCCTAATCAAAATGTGGTGAAGGGGAAATAAAACACATTCAATAAGTGTTCCCCAAACCCTTCAATATGAAAACTTGTGTATTATCCAAAGGCTATCAGTATTAGGATTCTAGCTTCTAGTTCTCCTATTTCTAGAATAGTACTAGAGCCTAGATTGATGGGTCCCTTTTCTCTCCTATGCTTTCCAAAATGATTAATTTTATTGATAACCACCTAAACATGTGGTGGATCTCAGTGTCAAGAACAAAGATAAAAAACCCATGGATGAGGATCCCTCTAAGATTGGTTGTTCAACCTCTTCGAATGAGGTTAGTAACAAGGTTTATGAGTGTGTTAAATAGGGGAAGAGGTTGGGTATATAATGTACTTTAGACATGATTGTTGAATGTAAAATTATTTAAACCATGAGAGGTTGAATAATTTATAAATAATTGGAAGACAACTATAATATATAACATAGCATCCTTCAATGGTTCAAATTTTAAATGAAACAATGAAAGAAAGAATAAGAAAACTGCATAGCTAGATCAGGGAGGAGTAATCTAAAAACAAAGATTAGTGTAAAATTATTTGAAAATAATTGGGGATAAAAATAATCTAATTTAATAGTTGTTACCATAAATGAACTTCAAGATAGGATTACGTAAGTGAAAAAAAGTTCTATTGCCTTCATTGAACCTAAATTTATCTAGTTAAGTATGTCTAAAATTAAGAATTCACACTAGAACATCAATATTCCATAAGAATCTCATAAAGAGGATGAATTTAATGGAAAATAATATAAAATCCTCCATATAAGGATGAATTTTATCATTATATTATGAGTGAATCATCTCAATTATATAGCCAAGCACATTAAAAATGTATAGATTGGAAATAAAAATAATCACACATTTATCATATTTTTATATGTAGAAAGTTTCTACCATCAAACTATTTATACTTATAGATTGCATAAAACTCTAAATTTAATCGTTATTCCTAATTTATTAATAATCAATCTAATAAAGTTTGACTTCATATTGTATACTTGTTATAAACATCTCACTAATCCAACCATACATTTTATATATGTTAAAAAATATATAATAACAAAATACAACTTCTAAATATGATAGTAAATCTAATAAAACACGACCCAAATGTAGGATAAAGACAAGAATCTTAATCTATACCATTATTTTGAGTTTGGTTTAATAGAAATTTTAAAAATTTATAATCCTGAAAAAAAAAATGAATAAACTAAGGATCATTTTAACAATGGTGAATTAGTGCCTAAATATTGGCCTAAAAAATTATAATATTCAACATTCTCATCACAAATGATATATGAAAACTAAGTCTCATTTGGTTATATATTTTCATAGATTTAAAATTTGAATATTTATTACTATAACATGTTCATTACAATTAATTTTTTAAATAATATTGTAATAGTATTATGTCTTTGAAATTTGTTATGTGGATTTTAATGTTGTTTTTTAAATTTAAGTTATAGTAAGTAGAATCTAATGAGAGACCTTAAAAAGATTCAAGTAATTTATGTTTTCCTTAAAATTATGACTATTGAGATTAAATAGATAATTGATTGTATTTTGATTTCAAAATTGGAAATAGTTTAAAGTTATAGAACCATATTATCCTTTGATACAAAACGCTATGTCAAGGATTATTTGTATCTTCCTCATAATTATGTTTCACATATTGAATATTTCAAGGAAGATTGTGTGGATGATTTGGAAGTTGAAGCAAAGATTGGTTGAGATCGAAAATGAAATATAGGTTGGATATTTTGATATACTCCAAAATCCTAAGAATAGAGAACATGGTGAGTCATATTTTAATAGACCTTATCTTCACTTCTTCTATTCAAATGCAACCTCTCCAACCAATATATTGGATTGCAAAATAAGTAATAGATATATATGAACTTACTCCTAATCCTCCTCCATTTACCCCACCATTAGATATATGCATATTGGTATTCACCTACTCAAGTCTTATGAGACCCTAGGTAGCTTTGTGAATACATCAAAAATATTATGCATGGTGTCTAAGATTTTAATTGTGATGGATTGATATATTCCAAGAATTTATAAGTGAATTATATTCATATATATGTATTTTTTTGAGTGTTTAAAATTAGTTAAAAAATTTCTTTGAGGGATTTATGCAAATATGACATCTTAGAAAGATAATTTCATGTCATTTTGGTGTAGGTCATAACTTAAATTTTAATTTATCATTTATGGGAATGACATCTTCAAGAAGTTTATAGAAGGTCATAGATGGCCCACTTTTTGAATTAAATTTAGTTATGAATTTGTATTTTTTTTATGCACATTTAGATTTAAATTTGGAGAGATATTTTGGTGAGGAAAATATCTAAGAGTTACCACATTTTATAAGTTAAAACTTACCTTATTTACTCAAAATTCCTTTGTAGACTCTATTCTTTTCTTTGAATAAATGGTTCAACATGTTAAAAGTCCATTAGGTCAAGCAATATATATTAGATTCAACTTATTTAGCCAAAATGAAAGGTTAAGAAGAGGGGTTGCCTCTTCTGGGATTTGATTATTATATAATTCAAGAATCTTGAGAAGAGGGAAGTTTAAAAGCAGCTGTAAACCCAAATTTTGTAAAATAGGTTTGTTTAAAAGGCTTTAGAAACTTTCAAGCAAATGCAATTGGCAGCTATAAATCCAAATTTTGTTGCAAAATGGGTTTGATTAAAAGGCTTTAGAAACTTTCAAGCAAATGCAATTGGCAGCAGTAAATCCAAATTTTGCTGCAAAATGGGTATTGTTTAAAAGGCTTTAGAAACTTTCAATCAAATACAATTGGCAGTTGTAAATCCAAATTTTACAAAATGGGTATTGTTTTAAAGGCTTTAGAAACTTTCAAGCAAATGCAATTGGTAGTTGTAAAGCCAAATTTTACAAAATGGGTTTGTTTAAAAGGCTTTAGAAACTTTCAAGCAAATGCAATTGGTAGCTGTAAAGCCAAATTGCAGAGCAAATGGATTTGTTGAAAAGGATTTAGAAACTTTCAAGCAAATGCAATTCGTAGTTGTAAAGCCAAATTCCACATCCTTCACCCTCCATGAGCCAAAATGGGAGCTTTGAAATAGGCTATATTCAAAATTAAATATCAATTTTTTTTGGAATTTTGGTCTCATGGAATTTGCCTTCATTTTAAACAAAAAATGTGGTCTCATGGAATCCTATGATAAAATGATAGCACAAAATGGATTTCTTTGATCACATTTAGGGTTTACAAATTTTCAAACAAATGCAATTTTAAATCAAAAAATTCCAAAAAAGAATAACAACTTGGTGAGCTATGGAGGTTGAGGTTGATATACTCTGGAAAGGTGGTGCACATTGATAAACTTCTCAAGGAGTTGTCATTCATCATTTGGTCGAAGCTTTGTTCATTTTCACCGCTCTGTTCAAGTGTTGTTAGTTCATTTGACAGTGATGTATGAAGCTTTTTAAAAAGCCCTATTTCAAAGGGGTTCAAGTGAATGGGGGTTCGCTCGAACCCCTTAAAATATTACTTTTTTGTTGACTTTTAAAGGGTTTGCTCGAACCCTAGGGTTCAACCGAACGCCTTAAAGAGTTTGTTTGAACATGCTAGTTCGAGCGAACCCCCTGACCTAGTGGAATCACACAATAACGGATTTTCCTTCCTCCATCAAATTGTAAACCACTATTGTGGCTTCACCCTTTATGAAGTCCAAAGGAAATGGGAAATGATAAATGATAGAAAAATAATGATGTGTCTTTTGATATAAAAATAAAAGAATGTTAGACATGAATTTGTTATATAGTTTCTAACATTTTTTTCTCATCTAAGTTGGTATGTGGGCTCCATCTTCCTTTTGATGTTTTTTTAATTAAATATTGGTAGGGTATAGATGGCTTATTTTCTTATAGCTGGCATAAAAACTAATGAGAAATAATGGGAAGAAAGGAAAGATTAAAATAATTTATATAGAATTATATTTGAAATAAATGTAGTTATCAGTGATAAAAGAAATGAAAGAAAATGAAACTCACATACTAATCAAATATAATGAGATGAAAGAAACATGATAGTTATAATGTGACAAGAAAATTGAGGAAAATGGAACTCTCACATAATCAAATATAATGGAACAAAAATAAATAGTGAGGTAACTAAAGAAATAGAAGAAAATGGAACTCACATAATAATCTAATATAATGAGACAAAATAAATAGTAACGCAACTAAATAAATGGAGAAAGAACTCGTGCATTTTAATAAAATATAATGAGACTAAATAAATAGAGTAGTATAGCATGACTAGAGAAATGAAGGAAAATGGAACTCACATACTAATTAGATATAATGGGATAAAAATTTAGTTATACATCATGGAAAAATTGGAGGAAAATGAAATGTGGATGAATAAAAGAAGCTTGTTAGCCTCTTCCTTTGGCCTCTCTTCTCATTTTTAAGTAATATTTCACTTTTTCACTCTCTTGGCTCTCTTTGGACTATCTTCTTGCAACTTTGGCTTTTGTTGGACTCTCTCAAGACCTCACAAAACCCTCTCAATAATTATAAAGAACTATTACATTCTCCTTCATCTCTCTTGTCTCCTTGGCTTCATCATGTATTCACAATTGATATTGCTCTTTTATTATTCTTGTTATTGCCTTACCTTTCTTTTTATTACTATTGTAACATTCTTTTCTTGTTGTGCCCCTAAAAATATTAGGATCCTCACATCATTTTTACCTTTCATTCTATTTTTTACTATTTCACTTGTACTACTCTTACTATTCCCAAGTGCATTTAGGATAGTAATTCACACACACAATTCTATCTTCTCTATATCTTGATTGCTGTGGAGGTAGAAATATAAAAGTACGATTTTGATTTGAAGGAAAACCCCCAACCATCCCAAAAAAAATTTCTCTCTTCAAGTGCTTGTAGTTATTTTGAGAGCACTCAATTGCATGGAGGTTTACAAGTGCTTTCTTGTTTATTATTCATTTTGTTTCTTTATTAAATATAACACACATCTTGTCATTTGACACATTTCCTTATATTTTTATTATCTTGTATACCACTAGTACATCCCCTTTTCTAGTTTTGTAGATTGAGTGAATGACTAGGTGAGGTTCAAACATTTTCTAATTATTTTAGCATTTTGGGCCATGTAAATAGTGTCCTCTATTGTTTAATGATAGGCTCCTTATTTTCTACTGTTTATATTTTTTAACTCAATTTGTCAATTTTGTACTTTTCAGCTAATTATTTGTAGTATTCTATAGGGATTTTATTTTATTTTCTTAAAATGAAAAGTTATTTCACTCATTTCTAGAATTTTTTTTAAAAAGTCATCAACATAGAGAGGGATCTCATTTCTCTAATTTTCTTATTATTTACTATTTTTCCATATGGGTGATTGCCAATTAAAGGTCTTTGATTTTTGTAAAGAACATATATTGATTAGATAATAGAAAAATAAAATATACTAAAATATATAATTTTGAAATGTGTATTCAAGGGTCACCTTCATGCAAAATTTTCTTATGACCTAATTTTAGTTACAAAAAAAATGATTTGAATTGATAGTTTCATGTCTAATTAAATCCTTCAAACATGGCTTGAAATATTTAAGGTACACATATATACATGTGAAGAATGTCATCTACAATGAATATAATATTTTTTTATGTGTCAAGATTAGCATGTCATCCAAGTGTGAGACAAAGCACTAATGATTGATATATTAATAGATTGTCAATATCTACCTAAAACATGGCAAAATAGGGTGTTAGGGTTTCCCAAAATGGAAAAGTAGATCCAAAAAGGGAAAAGGGGTCCTATTTCTCTAATTTCATTAGGAAATGAGATCCCCACAAAGAATTGACTAACTATCCTTCAGAGAATCAATTATATGGAGGAATCTTCATATTTCCTTTTTGTGTCAGGACGGGGGTCCTGGTCAAACAACACTTTGGGGAGAAAAACTAAAAAATAATAAATCAACACCAAATTGCAATCTAGCAATTGGAACAACAAGATTAAGCTCAATACTGATAGAACCAGAAAATAGAATGTAGATCAAAGAGAGGTAGATTTGAATGTAACTTTCACCAAAAGATAGTTGTTGAAGTTGATCTAGGACTCATTCATCCAAGGCCGAATGCATTCTAAGTTGGGGTTTTTTTGCAACTTTTGGGAGCCTTTGCTACAGATCTGAATCTTCCAATTTCTCTAGATTTTAGGTTCAAAAAGCCAAAAATAAATTATGCAAGTGAGTTTTCATGCAATGACAATTTTTATGACAACTTTTTATAACTTTGACAAGTTCTCCAATTTTACTCTTCAAGAGATCTTCAAGATTTCTTCCACCTAAATCTACAATCACAAATCAAGAGGGAAAAATGTTTTGTTTTTGGTGAATGGGGGTTTTCCTTGGTCAAAACTTGTTTTGGCGATCAAGCCTTGAAATCAAATGAAACACAAAAAAAGGTAATGAACAATGAACAAAGCAATGTTACCACTCAAAAAACCTTTACATAAACCTTGGAATGTAAATTTGCAACTTGCATGAAATGGATTCAATGGATATAAATCTTGAACCTTGAATCTTGCTTGAAATAATGAATTTGAATGCTTGAATGGATCATGAAACCTACATCATCATATTAGCTCCAAAAACATGCATGATGCAAGAAGAATTTGACATGAAAATTGGATCTTGATTGCTGAAAAAATCTTCAATAAATCTTCTCTTGAATGCCTTTGAATTACTCTTGAAATCTCATAAACTTGATAGGTTCTTGAATTGCTTTTTTATGATTTGAAATGATGAAATAACCTTATATTTATAGATATGTATCCTTAATTTATTAAAATTCAAATATCACAAGCTGACATGTGAATATTGATTTGAAAATATTAAAATTCTACCAAAAACATAATTTAAATTTATTTTCTATGTCTAAGGGAGGACCCATTCGCCCATGGGAAAATGGGTCTTAGGTCCCTAAACCTAGGACACACATTTCTCAATGAAAAGTGTTATGATAAGGCATTAATGAATGTTGGGTTTCCTCTTTGGAAAATGAAATTAGATAGACTTGGAAAATGAATTAAGGGGCCAATTAAGGCATAATTAATCTCAATTAATTAAAGGATCCCTAAATAAGTGTGAAAGTGTAAATAAATACATTTTATAACATTAAAATAAGGTACAATTAAGTCCATTTTAACTAGGAGAACCCAAAAAAATGAGAAAATGTAAAGGGATACATTTTTCTACACTACACTAGTATCAACCACTTTTTATTATAAACTTTCTATTATACTATTATTTTGATAATTAATAAATAATATTGATATAAATAATTATTCACTAGTGTGATTTTAGTAATTTTCTTGTTGGTGTAGGAACATCATAAATTATATATTGTAGCATAGATTATAAGTTGTTGAGGTTCTTTTGGGAACAATTTATGTAGATTTCACAATCATGAGGCCTTCTACTTCTTGTTATTATCATTTAAATTGGAACCCAAATCTTCTTTACTGAAATATCCATCATTGTAATATAGCTTTATTCAAATTTATCTTCATTATTTTTACCAAATAATCCATGACTATCACATCATATAGATGTAAATAAAGAATGCTCCAAATAAATATATTTTTAAAAATATCTTGAAACACTTATTTGAAAAAATGATTTTAAAAAATTCTAATATATATATGAATTTGAATTTCCCTTTAAAAAATTTAATGTACAAAACATTTTGAAAGTATGATATAACCATTTAAAGTTATACCTACCACTTATAAGTATAAATCATTTATGATCACATGTACCGCCCTAAGTTAAAATATGATACAAAAAAGTTAGGGGAGAGTGATTGGAATGAGTGCGGGGTCCTAAACATGTGATAGGATTGGCATGTGTTGGGCCCCACAGTGGTACACCTCTCATCTAGATATGAGAAAAATAAATGTGCATAAAAAGCCACATAAAGAACAAACACTGATCAGATATTAAATGCACATTTTTTGGTATATATTTGTTTGAAAACTAAGTATAGGCTAATAGCCAAACAAGTCAGACTATATTCAAAGTATTTATGACATAGCACTAACAAGATCTTGGGTGCTCATAGAAGAGTCGTAACATAAAAGTAGACCACCACCTACATAAACATTGAAACCCAACTTGTTGAATATCCAAGATACTGAGAGGGGGGTGAATTAGTATCTTATTAAACTTACTGAACAAATACCATCAAATTACTCCAATGCATATAATAGTAAAGATAAGCAAGAGCATTAACAGAACATGAAATCACACAACACAAGAACACCAAGATTTTTATGTGGAAAACCCAAAATGGGAAAAATCACGGTGAGTGTTAGCTCACAATATAGTATAACTGGTTATAAAATATTACAAAAAGGGGTGGCTCACTACCAAGACTCACTGTCCAAAATGAGAGGCTCACTACCTACAGAATTACAATAACAAAATGGCTTACAACCAAAAAAATGAACTGATAATGTACACCTAAAAAGTGTTGATTTAGTTCCTTTGAAGCTTAGTAAACTAACTTAACACACTTCATCATTTTCACACTTCTTCACATTCACATCATCATCAACTTCATCTCATACAATCTCAAAAACTATCCAATATATATAGTTGATACATCTACAAGCATCAATTAGGTCAACCTAATTAGATGCGATCCTTATTTATCAAAAATCAACTGTTGACTTCAAGCATTCACAAAATCTTTCCAAAGATAATTCAAACATTCAACACACAACAACATGTTGGCATGGACCTAAGATAGGTCACACATACATCCACAATAAAAAATTAATTTACCATAACTCCATCTATCCATTATGTCGACCAGAGATAGACCTAATAGAAAAATGCAATAACAAAATAATTCCAACTTGTCATACGAGCACCTAAATACATGAGATTCAAAATATACATGCTTCCAACATCCATAAATCATTTCCCAAAACTGTAAGCAATAATAATCAACAACAAAGGATTGCGGACCAAAATACCAGAAGATAATAATTGCATACCAGTTCAGATACTGGATCAAACCTAACCTTGCAATTGCAACTCATATAACATGGTGACATCAATGACAACACACAAAAAAAAATGAGATGTTCTTCTTCATTCTTCCAACAATCTCCCCCTTTGTCATTGATGGCAACATGTGCCAGAATTTACAAGACCTCTTATGTACAACACTTCTCCCCCTATCACCAATATTATCTTCTTCTATCCCTTTTCACTCCCCCTTTGACATCAAGGACAAAGGGTGACCCAAAAGAAATATAAAAAACAAAAAAAAAAAATTAACCGAAGGATGGCAAGCCTTGTAGCTCCTTAAGAATACCTTGCCATGTTGATTTACCATTCTCCCAACTCTTCTTGCAGCAATCAACACCCTGTTCAAGGATTCCAAATCCATCAGACTTTCCTCTGCATCATCCAGAGTACCAGGAGTCAAATTTATCTTCTGAAGTTTCTCTACACTTGCCAAAGCATTTGAAACTAGGGTGTACTCCATTCTTACAAGGTCACTTAACTAACCAAATTTTCTAATGATTTCTTCATTTTGCTTCTGTAAAATAAAGAATTTATTTCTATGAGCAGAGATGGCATTCCAAGTTGATCTTTCTTTGTCCTTAGATGCACTGCAAGTACCAGAGACAACAAACAACTGGGACTCAATGGAGTCCATAAGATCTTTAATATTATGAGTGGAATTTGGCCACTTAACAATAAGCAAAGACATCATTTGCTTCAGACAAACATATTTTCATAGCTTCTAGATTATTTTCAACATTTGTGTGTGCCAGAGCACACTTGTCATGCAACACCAACAACCTTTTCTCTGCTAGCTTCTCCTCAACCTCTTGCTTAGTCTTCTCACCAAGTCCGAATACATACTCCTTAAAGGAGTCCAATAACAATCTCAAACTCTCTACCAGAGTGAGAGATGTATCCATTGAAGTACCGGGTGTAGCCTCCTGCAATTCCTTAAGAGCATCTCCAATCATTTCTATCCCTTTCTGGTGTGTCTCCAAAATCTCTCTTCTATCAAATGCATGCAATGCATCGCCCAATACCAACTTATGAACAAGAGAAATTTTATTTAAGCTCACATAGCCTTGAATCATAGGAACTTGTAGAAGCTCTGGAGGAATCACCGATTGGAGCTTGATTTTCTTGTATAGCAAGCCTTTCAACACATCATCATCAGAGGAGGATTCTCTGAGAGATCTCTAAGACTATACAACCTGCTTTTGATTTTCTTCATTCTTCCCAGCAGATTCCTCATTTTTCTCTTCTTCCTCTTCCTTTTCTTGCTCTTCTTCTTCTTCCACTTTCTCTTCTTCTTCTTCTTCTTTCTCTTCTTCTTTTTCTTCTTTACCTTTTCCATCTTCATCTTTTTCTTTTTCCCTGTTGCTTTCTTCATCATTTCCTTCATTTTCACCTTTATCTTTTTCACCTTTAACATTATCCTTTTCACCATCATCATTACCATTTTCTTTTTCAACATCTTTTTCACCTTCAGTATGCTTCGGAGGGCCAACATCATACTTCTCTAGCTTAGCATCACCCTCATTATGTTTCTCCATCTCTGGAGGATCATTTGCAACACCTATATCCTAAGGGATTTCTGCATCATTTATTTCAACAAAAATACCTAGATCACCTGTACCAGAAGGAATATCTTCCTCAACTTCTTCTACAAAAAAATCTTCACCTGACTTAGGTGCAGAACCAGATGGTAGTGCACCGAGAATTCCATATTTCTCAGTTGTATCTCTTATTACTTCTGCAATTTCCTTCCTTTTGTTCTTTATTTGCTTCTTATCCCTTGTCATCAAAATATTCACTCTTTTCTTCATCCAGAACATCTCTGCACACATCTTCTTCAGGGTTTCCAAATCTTTGGGGCCAAAGAAGACCCAATTTTCTTAAATGCATCATTTCTAATCTTCTCTTCTAATTCAACAACCTCTAATCACCTTTTCATCAGGGCTACCCACATTTTCTCAAACACATTATTCTTCACATCATCCCACTTAACATCCAATGTGATAATATACTGAATAGTGGCTAAAATTAATTTTTTTCTATCCTCTCTCCCTACTTGATCATAATTCTCTACTGCAGGCTTCAACATGACTTCAAAATGTAACAAAGAATTGAGTGTAGCCTCTAATTTGAAAGGGGAACTAGGTCTTATTGGAATGTCCTTCTATTCTTCCTGGTCTGATGAGGCTTCTTTCTAGATCCTTTTTCTTTCTTTAACTCCGGTTTGGTGTGCACATGAACACCAAAATCTTGTTCTTCATCTTCCTCAAAAGACGACACAATATGAAATCTCTTAGAACCAATACCAGCTTCCTGAGAAGCACCTTCACCAGAGGACAAGCTTCCTCTTCTCTTTCTTACCAATTTTTGCTTCAAGATCCTCCTCCTCTTCATCTTGATCATCAATAATGCTAAAGTTCTTCTCCCTTGTATCCTTTTCTTTCTTTCCTCTCTTCCTAGGTACCACCAAAGTAGTCTCTTTCCTTTTCCCAAATCTTGTATTAGGTCTAGAAGGAGCTGGGCCTTTGCCTTTATCAGTAACATTGGGTTCAACTTTCACTGTAGGGGCTACAAAGGGTTTCGAAGGAGCAATCCTGTCGGATCTCCTTGGTCCTAAAGATTCTCCCTCCATATGCTCTCTCTTAGCCCTTCCTTGTGCAATCTCCTCATCAGTGTAACATGCTTCTCTAAGCTTCTTTTCTACATTATTTCTTATTATTGGCTTCTTGTGCTCCAAGTGAACCTCCATAGATTTTTTAGCATAAGTCCCAATTCTAGGTTCATTGGCATCTTTCAGACTTTTCAGCAGCATTTGTACATAGCCTTTGGCTTTATCTTCTATAATTTTATAACCCAACAGTTGAATCCATATGGTCTAGGGTTCAACAACTTCGATCATAAATTCATCAGAAGAGATGTGAAATATGATATCATTTTTGTATTTTTCAACAACTTTCCTTAGAATCCTTTCTCTCTCATTCATGTTTCTCCTTAATACAACAAAGAATGTTGTTAGAGCATTATCTTTGTTCTTCAAATCACCCAGATTATGTATGTGATCAAATATCTAATGTTCCACCAATCTAGATGTATCCCAGAACACCATATCATCCCTTCCAGGAAGTATCTTCAGAAAATAAAACAATATACACATAATCAATGAACCAAATTTAAATGCATACTTCTTTTCTCTGGTCATGCTTAATTTCTCAAGCAACTTTTGTCAGAGAAGTTCGCACAAATCATAATCTACACCATTAACTGCCATATCAAAACTAGTATAAATAGCTATGGCAGAAATAGAGTTTTCTCTATTGGTGAAGTGAATTTTATGCAGCATACTTCACAACAGGATTAGTGATAGGATTTCTAGTAAGTGCTCTCCTATCATATGTGGCACCAGTGAGCTCCATCACAACTTCATTCTTCACTACTTTCAACATGAGCATCGGTCTGGTATCACAGAGTCTGGTAACATCCTTGATTGCTTCCTTAGTTATTAGATGGGGTCTATCAGTCCACAAGAATTTATCATGCATTCTGCTGAGAACTGGTTTTACATATTTATCATCAACCATGGTATTGAAATTGGGAAAGTAATTCCATCTATCCAATTTCTTTGCAACAATATTTGAATATTCAAGTTTCACCAAGAAATTATCCCCAATGAGCTCATTCTACCAAATATCTATCAATTTACTATGATTTAATTCCTTAGTCTTTACTTGAATGTACATTCTTGTATCTTCAGTCGACATAACCTTGTGAGGGATTGATGAGAAGGCACCCATAGGGTTGTCTTCAAAAACCTTCATAGAATATTTTCTATATGATGGTCTAGGTCTTTCTGACACTTTAACAACTATAGGGGTTCCCATTTCTCCACAAATCAAGATCAAACAATTTCAAAAAGATGACTGACACAATCCCACAATAGCACAAATAAGCAAAAATACCTTTTTCTTTGCAAAGAACCAAAACTAGGGTTTGCACAACTTGAAATCCAAATCACCTCGAGAATGCTCCACAAATTTTTCCAATCTCTTCAAATGCACAAGTGATTAAAATGCCTTACACATTTACTTTATAAAACATCAATCTGCCCTAATTCACATTAAATGTGGCAGATTTCAAAAAGCGGCTAAAAACTCTTCTTCTCTACACAAAAAACCCTAATTTTCTCCACAAAAGATCATGCTAGCATATTTTCTTCTAGTTCCACTTGCATAACCTCTGACTATCCATTCCTCACAACATATCCTTGTGCCAAAGACTAACACACCAAACATCAGGGGGTTCAAATAATTTTCTATTAAAGCTCCCCCTAAGACCCTACTAGGTCTAATTCCTAGAGGAATTATCTGTTGTGCATGTTTTGCACACACGCCCCGCCGTAGGAAGGGACCCCCTTTTTTTTTCGCTCTCAACAGGCTGCTTTGCTCCTGTCTTGTTTTGCGTGCCCCATTTCCAAGCCCAAATTGGTCATGTGCCATCAAACGATCAAATCCCCTACCCAAATTCACCTGCTTGGGGTATTCAAATCTGCGGAGAAATAAAGTCCCCCATCCCCTTTCTGCCTTTTGTCTTGCTTTGGCTGTTTCAGAAACATCCGTGGACCCCTGTCGGTCCAGTTTCCACATTTTTGGCTTTGGGGTCAACCTTTTGGTGGATTGCATGTTTGGGTGTTTAAAGAACCGCCAAGTGCTCTGGCCTACAAGTTTGGTTAAGCTCGGTTTGGTTTCGAACTTTCCCTTTGGGAAATCTCCCGCTATTTGAAACATCTCAGGACCCCCGCCGCCTCGCTTCTCATTTTTGACTTTGGGGTCACTCTTTTTTGGATCTAGGATGTGTTTGAAGTACGTAAATGAACTGCCAAGGTTTTGTCAAAATTTGGTTGAGTTTCGATGGTTTCGAAACTTTTCCTCCGGAATTCCCTTCCTCCTTGGCTGTTTTGAAACATCCGTGGACCCCGCCGCTCCCGTTTCCTCATTTTTGACTTTAAATGCCTTTTTGGATCTTAAGATGTGTTTGAAGCGTGAAATGAACCGTTTCACAATGTTTGCTGAGTTTCGATGGTTTTTGTGAACTTTCCTCCGGAATTCCCTTCCTCCTTGGCTGTTTGGAAACATCCGTGGACCCCCGTCGCTCCCGTTTCCTCATTTTTGACTTTGGGGTCCCCCTTTTTTGGATCTAGGATGTGTTTGATGTGCTTAAATGAACTGATAAGGTTTCGTCAAAGTTTGCCAGTTTCGTGGTTTCGTGAGTTTCATTCCCTTTTGCCGCTTAGAACATCCGCTATTCGTGGTGGCGACCCGCTGCCTTCCGAGCCCGCCCCTTCGCGGGCCGCTTTTTCAATACTTTTCCCCTTCGCGCTACTTTCGTTCCGCCTGCGGCCGCTTTTGGAACTTCCCGATGTATTACCTTCCTTTCTATCTCTCCGGAGTTCGACTCTCCTATATGTTTCCAAATTCCTCTTCATGGCCATTTTAAACTCCTGGCTGCCACCTCCTTCGCCCGGATCGACTCTCCATGGCCATTCGGTAGGTTCATCCCTCTTTGGTTGTTTGAACTTCCAGTACATCTCTATGCCCTTTCAAACTCGTGCCCTCTCCGCGGGTCGCCTTTCCCGGCTTCGCCCCTCCTTGGTTATATTTTGAACCGTTTTGCCTCCTTCCCTAAGAGCGACATCCGTGACCGGGCCTCCTTCCTCGCCGCTGAACATCCCGAGCCTCTTCCCCGCCGGGTTGCTGTTTTTAAAGACCGGGAGCCTCAGCTTCTTCGGGTCAAGCGGACTTTCGTCTGGCCGTCACCGGGCTTTCTTTTCCGCCCATCTTTTTCACTGGCCGCGACTCCGGTGCGCATGCATTAATGTTTATGGTCCAAATGAGCTCCAAATATGGGACAAGATATTTTTGACGGATAAAGGATGATTCCAACCAGAAATTTGTAGGTTTGACTGACACTTTTCTTAATTCATGTATAAATGCACTTACGACACTTCGTGTTTGCAGGAGTCAAAAAGCCTTCTGTAGGTCTATCGAAGAGGCCTATTGAGGGAGTTGTCCTCCCTTTTTCCAGATGATGATGATTTCTAAGGAGCTTTCTGCCCAAATCAGGGGCCACCAATCCATTGATGCCAATCGTCGACGGACTCATTTGATCAAAGGAAGAACACTGCAAGCACATCAAGCAAAAGACAACTTTCAGGCAGTTTTAGCTACAGTGAAAAGGGAAATCAGCTAAATGACAAAATTGCTACAGTAACTGGCACTAGATGACAAAACAGGGAAAAGACAAGGAATGTATTTTAAAATTGCTAGATAATGAGGGGTAGGTGAAACCCTAATGTAATTGAATCTGAGCCACTCAATGCAAATTGATCCTAGCCATTCATTTGGGCTTTGGAAAACTATAAATAGGGGTTTGCCCCTCATTTGTAAGGGTTGGAGAATTGATGTAAAGACATTTTGCAGCAATAGAAAGGAGAATTGCATGATTTATGGGTGTTCCTTTTGAGTTTGCTCTTTATGTATGCATGGTTCACCTTCCATGTTAGTTTTAGTGTTAGTTTCTTGAATGGGAGTGGTGATGGTGTTTGCTGTTTTAGTATTTGATGGATTTCAGCTCATGCTTTTGTGGTTCATTGATGATGAGTCACTTTGCAAAGCTAGTCTGAGCTCATTACTTCATTGCTGCAACTTTTGATTACATGCATGATGTGCATGTGCACTTTGAAAATCAACAGTCCTTAGAAGATTGCATTGGTTTTGTGTAGATGTAGGTTTCTCTTGGTCAAGCAAAAACTCAGTTTAGGAAGTCTGTCTACTTTAGTAGCCACCATTGTTACTATTCATTTGTAGCTTAGGATTAGAATAGCTTTCTTAACCCTTCTCCTTTTGCTATTTCTTTTAATCCTTGGTTAGAGTAGGATCCAAAGCATCACCATGAAGCTAAATCAGATGAATTTGATGAGTTTCAACTTGCTGTTTTGAGTGGACAACCACTATTCATTCACTTTCAGCACTTTGAAACTGCATTTGCAAACCCAACTTCCATGCTTTGTAACTCATCCGTAAGACCGCCTTGTGATTCCAGCAAATCACATCAAACAACTGAGATATTCCAAGCACTATCAAGACCTGACATTAGAGACCTTGGGATAGTGTTCTGCAATCTGATTGTGGAAGATTGTCTTTCAAGAGAGGTAGTGCACCTACGCATTGCCTGTGTTGAAAAGTGTATAAAAGCACCATCAACATTATCTATACCAGATGAGGGCATAGACACATTTTTCATTTCAGGCTCTTCTTTCTTCTTCCAAATCTTATTCATTTCTTGCTCAACCTCATTATTGTCAATTTTCTTCACTGGTTCATTATTTTCTACTGGAATAGACTTCTTTCCCTTTTTACTTCTGCAAACTCTTGAGGTATGTACTAGTGTGTTGCAATTGTAGCAGACAACATTTTTTTGATTAGTTTATCCTCCATTGACCCTTGACCAACATTGATTAGCTTTGTGTCCAAACTTGTTACATGTATAACAATAGCCATTAAAATATTGATTCATTCTTCCTCCATTAGACCAATTCACCATCTGATTTCCGCATTCACTAGCTCTATGTCCAACATTCTTGCATGCAAAACATTGACTAGAGAAGGAGCCAGGAAAATGATTCATCCTACTCCTGCACTCAGTTGCTCTATGACCAAATTTATTACATGAAAAGAAAACACCATTGAGGATGGATACCTTTGAACATTTGGTTGTGTGATAGGCAGTCTTCTAGAAAAGTTTCTTGGATTTCTTTTTTGCTTCCCTTTATTCTGAGTCTTCTGATTATCTTTAGATATTTCACCTCCTTCCATTCCTAAGACTCCTTTTTCTTTACTTGGTTTCTACCCTAAAATCAACTCATCAAGCTTGTCAGAGTTGGATTTGAAATTATTTTCATAGAGTTTTGCTTTCTCCAGATCTACTTTCAAATTCACCATTTCTTGTTCAAGCTTAGTGCATTCATCAGACTTGCTTTACACCATTTTATTCAGACATTCTTCAATTATTTCCTTTTCCTCTACTTGCACCTTCAAACTGGTAATCTCTTCATTAGCTTGCTTTAACTTCTCACTTACTTCCCTATGTCTTTCTTTAAACTTCTTCAATTGCTCTTTTAATTTCCAAACACATTCATTTGCTTCATCAATATTTTCTTTCAAATCTTTGTTTTCACTTTCAACCTTGTCAAGATCCTCAAGTGCAGCCCAAAGCTCTTCTTTATCATCCAAATGTTCCATCTTTAGGATCTTCCTGAAGCTGTCAAGCTTCTCCAAAGGAACCAAGATCTGATACCAATTGTTGAATATCCAAGATACTGAGAGGGGGAGTGAATTAGTATCTTCTTAAACTTACTGAATAAATACCATCCAATTACTCCAATGCATATAACAGTAAAGATAACCAAGAGCATTAACAGAACATGAAATCACACAACACAAGAACACGGGGATTTTTATGTGGAAAACCCAAAATGGGAAAAACAATGGTGAGTGTTAGGTCACAATATAGTATAACTAATTATAAAATATTACAAAAAGGGGTGGCTCACTACTAGGACTCATTGTCCAAAATGAGAGGCTCACTGCCTACAGAATGGCTTACAACCAGAAAAATGAACTGATAATGTACACCTAACAAGTGTTGATTCAGTTCCTTTGAAGCTCAATAAACTGACTTAACACACTTCATCATTTTTGCACTTCTTCACATTTGCATCATCATCAACTTCATCTCATACAATCTCAAAAACTATCCAATATATATAGCTGATACATCCAGAGGCATCAATTAGGTCAACCTAATTAGATGTGATCCTTATTTACCAAAAATCAATTGTCAACTTCAAGCATTCACAAAATCTTTCCAAAGACAATTCAAACATTCATCACACAATAACATGTCAACATGGACCTAAGATAGGTAACACATACATCCGCAACACAAAATTAATTTACCATAACTCCATCTATCCATTAGGTCAGCCAAAGATAGACCTAATAGCAAAATACAACAACAAAATAATGCCAACTCATCGTACGAGCACCTGAATATGTGAGATTTATAACATACCTGCTTCCTACATCCATAAACCATTTCCCAAAACCACAAACAACAATAATCAACAATAAAGGATTGTAGACCAAAATACCAGAGGATAATAATTGCATACCGGTTCAGATACCATATCAAAATTAACCTTGCAGTTGCAACTCATATAACGTGGTGACATCAATGACAACACAAGAACAACAAAATGAGATGTTCTTCTTCATTCTTCCAACACAACTATCACACCAACACAGGACTCCCTTATAGATAATGGACGACTACACAACAAAATAGGCCTACCACGTTAACACCATTCAAACCCATATGTCTCACCTTTTGACTCAAAATATAACTTATTATAACCAAGTTTCCCACAAAAGCATGACCAAAATAACACATATAAGCATCCACCTGTATCATCAGACATGACCCCTACAAAATGTATCAGAAGTCGTATGTCGCATCTTGCCAAATGAACCACGCATGTATTAGTCACTTCAACTCTGTGCCAACTTCCATCCACAAAATCAAGTTGTAAGGTTGCCATTCTTCATGAAAAATTTATGGAAATAAATGTAAACATTCCACCAAACCAATCAACTCAAAATTTAATGGTCAAAACAAATCAAATCTACAATTCATATCATTTAAATTTCAAATTTGAAAGAGGATAGGAATTTAATATGCCATATCAAACAAGCATGAAACAAATGACAATAATTCCCAATTCAAATAGACATGAAATAATTGAAGACTTCACTTATTTTGGAGTGAGTGACTTAAGAAAAAGAGGAGTGATAACCATTGAATTGAGCGACATAACAAGAAGAGGAGGTAACAACACATATTCCATACTAGCAACTTCCATATTGTTCTAGGTATTCCTCTAGATGCATTATATTGAGATTATTTATATAATTTATGCATGCAAATGCGTTGGTCATGCACAAAATATGTGATATTTGTTAAACTCTTACTTTTTTTCATTCGTAAGCTTTATATTGTTCTTCATTACAACCATCACAGTCATAAGTTAGTAGTTGTATTTCCCTATGGTTTATATTGCAATCATTACAATCATAGTTTAAAATTTGTGTTTCCCTGCTATAAAATGTAAGTGTGGTTCCCAATTTGTTGTGGGTGAGTATGTGTATTCTATACATGTCTTTAAGATATGAGATTTTTTAAGCTCTGACTTACTTTTTTCCATCCCTTAGCCTTATATTTTTCTATAGTAGAGCCATACATTAACAAGAGTGTTTCCCTTGTTTACAATGTGTAGACATGCAAAATTTACATTCTGCATTTGATCAGGTTCATTCATTAACCGAACTAGATGTTGCATTAGGTCCATTCATCACCTTTAAACCATTCATCAAATAATCTTATAAACATTATCATTCAACCTTCATCATCCATTTAATTAAATAAATCAGGAATCCATTTAAATCAAATCCTAAATCATTTTCCATCCTTTTCTGATTTAAATAAATCAATTATCAAAGTCCAAAATGTCAACTCATCTAATCAGGATTAATCAGCATGATCATCATCTAATCCTAATCTAATGTTAATCACATCCCACTTGCATTATCTAGACCTTGTTGGTGTAATTAACTATTTAATTACATCGTCATAAGTTTACTTAGGCAATCTTTAATTCCTAAGTTATAGGATCTCATCTTTATCTTATCGAGCTATCTTTTTGCTCAAGATAAGATTTAGTTGTTGCATGCTTTCCTTTTATAAGCAAGCCTCATCTTGTACATTTGTATCAATTAATCGTGAATCAATCTTGCATATTGATAGCAAGCATTCTCGCCATCAATCTCTCTTGTGTGGAAGTATTTTGGTCAAGCAACAGATTCTGGAAATCTAACATGGTATCAGAGCTTCCAGGGTTGCGGACTCCTTCCCAGATCTGAGGGTTTCATTCTGGCTTGAATATTTTTGCTGGGTGCAAATTGGGGTTTCAAGAACCTCACGGTTGAGATCAGAAGGTTCCGCAGACGAATTTTGACTGTAAATTCGCCTATATTGGGTAAAGTTGTTTTTGAAGCAAAAAAAATTTTTTGAACAGGTCCCAAGTGGTACGATTTTCTATTTTCGCAAAAAAATATTCGTCAAATATTTTCTGTGATCTATTTGTTATAATTTTGGGGCAAATTTTTTTATAAGGCTATTCAAATATTTTGAAAAAATCGAGCAAAATATTTCAATATGTGTTTGTGGGTTACAAACTATTTGGTGGGTAGAATCTGCAGAATATTCTGCGGCCTGTATTGAATTGCGCAGGTCTTTATAACCCTCGACGGATCTGTCATTACGAGTACAGTGTACTCCAGACTGCATCATTATTGGTCGGCATATGGTACCCGGTCAAATCTTGGCATATTCCGATTACATCGTACCCTCTTATTGGCGCATGGTTAGATCCTTCCGGCCGCTGTCATCCGACAACTTGCATGGTACATTAGTCGGTATTTTCTAGCTTGTCGAGTACCTTCTGGTCGGCGTCCATTTTATCTACTGGCTGATAGAGGTTCAATCGGCATATTCCATCCACCAGTGCGGTTGATTTGGCCCGTGTACCTTCCCTCCTCCGTCGGTGTTCACAAATCTCATCGGCGGGTACTGGTTGGTCAATCCTTTGTCACATCATTGGCGCTGGCTCATTCATTGGCTGGCCACATCAACCGTTCGGCGTTCACAACTATCCATCGGCTGGCTTTGTTGAAACGGTCAGATCTGCCTTGTACGAGTTTAGGGTTTTCTGTCTTCATCGGGTACAGCTTTATCGGCTGTCAAATCCATCAGATCTGCTTTTTCCGGGTACTCGTCACTAGTGGCTATCCAAGTCTTTTCTTGGCGTCACATCTGTGGTACTCGTTCAATATAGCCCGCAGTTAAAATATGGTATGCAGTTTTTTAATAATTGCTATATCTGCATTTTATAAAGTTTAACCACACAGTGAATTTGTATAAGCCGCTCGGGGGCTTTTTAATTTTTTGCATCTGCTCAGCCGATGGTCACATGGCCAACCTTATGTAAGCCTCGAGTGCTCCAATATTGCACCGATTTAGTCTTTTTAGACTTTGTATTTGCTCCCATAGTGCCTTTTATAGGCCTTTTTTTTCATTTTATCATAACTTTTGCATACGGAGGCCATTTTCCAGAAACGAGATATCGTCGGAAAGCTGGAAGAGTCATCTTTTCTGTGGTGCAGATATTTTGCAGGGATTTTGCAGTTTTGTGCCATATTTTTCAGGTTGAAGACAGATCTCTTTTTTGGCTTTCGGAGCTCATAGTTTGAAAATGGGTTTTTTAATTACTTTGGAGAATGGGAACTATAGGCAATGGAGCAATTTAATTCTCACTCATCTTGGTGAGATAAATCTATTGCCCTATTTGTTTAATACAGTTCCTTTTCCTAGCACAGGTGTTGAGTATTGCAATTGGATAGGCTTTAGGGCTAGAGTCTTTAGAGTTATTTTTGAAAATGTAAATGATGACATTTTGGAGACTCTTATTCACTTCGAATGTCCTCATACTCTTTGGACTCACATTAGAGAGGTATATGGAGACCATGATTCTTCTCCATCTCTTGAAGCTCCTCTTTCCAACTCACATGTGCTTGTTCATTCTTCAGAGTTGATAACCCATGATTGTGATCCTTTGGACAAGATTGCAGATGTTTCAGAGGTTCCTGATAGTCTTCCTGATTGGGATTCCTATTTGACAGACATTGCTTCTTTGTTTGTGGAGTCTCACATTTCAGATTTGGAGGACCAATTTGAGGGTTTATCTCTCTTATTTGATGATAGTCATGGGTCCACTATTATCACTTCATGTTTGTCTATGGAGTTTGTTCAAGATCAGTTTCCACTTGTTCCTGGTTTGTCACAGTTTTTTGTGATTGGGCATGTACCTGATTGGATTGTGGCATCATCTTTATCATCCAAGAACTTGGCAACACATGAGCAGATTTCAGAGACACAATCTTCATACATATGGATTCCTCTTCCTTCTTCCTATCCAGAATGGGAATCATTCTTGCAGTTGTACTTGGTGTATCTTCTTCCTAAGGGGAGAAACATTGTTTGTAGGCATTGGATTATGTTTTGTCTTCAGACATTAACCATACTTGCAGGAGATCATACATCATGGGGGGGATATCTTATCTCTTTACTTCCCTCTTATGGGGGGGTAATTTATTGTATATTCATGATGGATGTAGTCCTTGGGGGGTATCATTGAGTCCTCCATACATCATGTTTACATTCGTCATGCCTTTTTTTCTTGTTTTTCTCTCTTTTGGAGAAGGGTTTTTCCCACTGGGTTTTCCCTTTTTCTCTGCTTTATGAGAGATTGCATTTCATTTGCATCTGTAAATGGGTACCTAACATGGCCTAGTTGCCGGGACCCATAGTAGTTTGCATTTTAATCTTCTCCCTAAGTTGCACTTATGGGGGGGTGTTGGTGTAATTAACTATTTAATTACATCGTCATAAGTTTACTTAGGCAATCTTTAATTCCTAAGTTATAGGATCTCATCTTTATCTTATCGAGCTATCTTTTTGCTCAAGATAAGATTTAGTTGTTGCATGCTTTCCTTTTATAAGCAAGCCTCATCTTGTACATTTGTATCAATTAATCGTGAATCAATCTTGCATATTGATAGCAAGCATTCTCGCCATCAATCTCTCTTGTGTGGAAGTATTTTGGTCAAGCAACAGATTCTGGAAATCTAACAGACCTAGCCACTTGCACAATAAATCAATTTTATTGATTTATTAAAACCTCATTTTCTCTCAACATGACAAGTCAAACAGGGCATTTATTGCTCTTCTTTCTTGTCCCCCTCTCAAAATTTATTGCAAATTTGAATTCAAAAATTCCCCCTCTTGGGCACTCTTCCCAAATCTTGCATATACATCAACTAATCACATGATGACAAGTGTCCTCCACTCATTGGCTTGTTTTTGATCCCACATTGGTCCCTCTTCAACATTCAACATTTTGAAAATCTTTAAATGCAAGCCTCATCCTCAAGCAAATCCTTCACAATCTTCACAATCTATTGCAAGGTTACTCTCTTCATTTGAGATTTGATCTTGTTCATCATCACTTCACCATCTCCATTTGCATTTACACAATTTGAGCTTTTATCAAGGATTGGGAAAGGGTCACTAACACATGTGACACCAATCCAACTATGGAATAGGTAGCTTGATTTTGTTTTCATAATGTTTTAGTCTTTTTATCATCATTTGTGGCATTTTGAAAGCATTTGTAATGGATTTCATAGGGGTATTTTGATAGAATTTGCAAGGCACTAACCCATTGTTTGAAGTTTAGTTTGCAGATTTTAAAAGGATACCTACATTTGGCGCTAGAAGGAGGGCCCTTTGTGTGGTAGAACTATGATCATGAGCATGTTATAATTTGGTGTTTGAAAATGGCTTTCTATTTTGATTTCTTCTCTATGCTAAATAGATAAAATCTTGAGTAGATTATAATTTTCCTTGATCATAATCAAGCTACACATCTTGGTTAACTAAAAATCTGGTGTAGTTGCCTCTCTCATATAGATTTTAAAACAATGGTTTGCTAAACATTATCTCTAGTTGTTGATACCTTCATTCGATGCTCATATGATTGTTCTAATCTATGCTGAGAAAATCATTCTATTTTTGAAATTTAGTGTATTACTTTGCCCACTGTTTAAACTCTTCTATTCTTTTTGTGTGAATGTACTTTCTTAAAAGATAGAAGCAATATTTTATGCATTAAGATGTTGCAGGAATCAGCAAACTGAAGAGCGAAAGCAATTCTGTGATCTTATTCATGCATAGGACAACAAGAAGGCTGTCAAAACATTTGAGGAATTTAGTTTCTCACCCACCATCCGCATCTGCTTAAATGTTTTTGCATGAAAGTCACTGTTATCCACTTAGTACCATTGTCCACATCCTTGCTGGTGCGTAGTCTTTAGGAGAAAAACATCCAAAGCAAGAAAAAGTGCATTCTCACAGTCTTAGTTCAACATATTTATTTCACAACTGTTAAATAGCTTATGTAAACTTGCTGGCATTTCCTATGGTTTATTGACTCTTGCTCATCGCAGTGATATCCTTGTCAGAGAACATTTAGCGCACCAAGCAGGGACACTTTCTTTTTTAAATAAAGAATGGTCGTATAAGTATTAATGGATACAATGGTTGCCTTTGTTCTTGTGCTGTGTATCACGTACTTAAAGGCTTACTTCCAAGCAATATGATTGATATTGATCCTTAATCTGACTGCAAGAAGAATACTGACCTTTATCTTTTGCTGAAAACGTGGGTGGATTAAGCAAAATGGAATTAACTTAATCATGCAGGGAATCAATTGAATTTCTTGTCTTTATGAGTTAACATGCAGTGTCTTTGTATAGCGAGATAAGTCAGCTATTAAGGCGCTGATCTGAGAGTCTTAAAAGCTTTTCTGAAAATAAAAAATAAAAATCAAATCTCTGCACTTGCCAGTAGCATTTATTTTGAGTCTTTATTCCTGCCAATTGCATTTGCTTGAAAGTTTACACTATTTCAAAAAGACACTGGCATTTGCATTTGCATTTGCATTTGAGTCTTTATTCCTGCCAATCGCATTTATTTGAAAGTTTATTTTGAGTCTTTATTCTTTTGCGCAGGAGGAGAAGACACTGGCTGAAGCTTTTGGGCGTAGTTTTTGTCAAAACACTTTTTGTTCTCTTTGTCCATTCTAACCGCATTTGATTGAGATCTTTTTAATATTTACTCACCTATCAACAGCATTTACTTGAGATTTACTTGAGATTTCATGTACTGCATTTACAAAAGTTAAGAATTCGGCTTCACACCTGCCTCTGACATCTATTTAAAGTTTTGGATTTAATGAATCAAGTTCAAACTTCAAAATGTGAAGGGCGCGCACTATGGAATAGGCACAAAGATTCCTTATGATTCTTTTATTTTGTCTGACATCTCTGTTAACCACGGCTTATGCAGATGGAGAATATCAAAACATGTTTTATTCATTAGGCAGATATCTGCTCCTTGGAAATATTAATTGCATCATAGGCGCTTATCAGCCTTGGGAAAAGAGTTTGTATGGTCTGAAATTCAAACTCGCCTTTAATTTGGAGGAGTAAATGCTTGTGTGGTCTCTACTGCGTTTTCAGTCATGGTTTGACATTGTTTCTTGGCGCAAATTTCCAAGCAAGCATCTCATTTATTTACTATAATCTTTCTTGGGTTGATTTGGTTGACTATAATTTTTCTAGTCACAAAGATTTTTTTAGGTGTTGAGGTTGTAAACATTAAAGGCTATTTGGAGAAAGGGGATGAGTGGAAATGATATGATAAAAGATATTGATAGAATTTCTTTTTACCTAAGCACGTTTTAAGAAATTTGTTCTAGCATGCTTTTATTATTATTGACTTTGGCCATAAGAAATGAAAGATACTCTTTAAATGATTTCTTAAGTTTCCCCCACAAATGCCTATGATTTTTCTTTGAAGTTTATTAACTATTCAAGGCATGATCCAATGATAGCATCAATAAAACAAATGCTTTTTTTTTTTCTTTTGCTAATTGGGGAATCAAATCTTTGATAGCATGATTTTCTCTATTTTTATTTTTTGAGATAATCTCTTTTTGAACTAAATCTTATTTCTCATAACTTTGTGATGGAATAGGTACAAAAGCAAACGAAGGTACAAGCGAAGGTACAAGCGAAAGGTGAAAGGTACAAAAGGGAAACAAAGACTAACGAAGGAGGTACAAACGAACAACGAAGGCGAAAAGGTGCAAAGCAAAAGAGGAGGATTTTTGTTTGAAAACACAATGTGTTTTTTAACACTTTAAATGTTTGATCAAAACTACTTCACAAAACGAAAACGAAAGGAGGGGAAGATTTTTTTCTTTGAAAACACAATGTGTTTTTTTAACACTTTAAGTGTTTGATCAACACTTCACGAAATTGTTTTCCTTTTCGTTTTAGAACATTAGTTTTCAATTGGGGCTAAAACGAACAAATTGTTTTTCATTGCAAAGGACTTAAAACGAACCTTAGGACAAACTTACTAGATTTCGTTTTGGGGTAAAAATTGAACAAGCAATCCTCACA
>VDFB02270651.1:369235876-369461372 GCA_007258455.2 Sequoia sempervirens
GATAACAATTGGGTTTTTTCAAGTGTATCAAGATGATTGAAATGATGATTGATCATTCCATTTACATATTTAGTCATTGACCTCTTTCTCTTATTATAAGGCTAGTTGGTATAATATTTCAGTTTCTACATATCCATTTCAAGTAAATGATCTAAATTTCTATGAGAAATTTGTTTCCTCACCTTCTCAGCTAGTTTTATATGCTCATCCATACCAGAAGGAGGAAGTGATCCCGACCCCTCTCCAACATGCATTGTTTGAACTTGTGCCTCCTCCCTATCTCCAAGGACCATGCATTCTTGAGCGGATTCATTTGATCCAATGTCTAGATTTGGCTCGACTTGAGCATGAAAACTTCTTGCTTGTTGAGCCCTTCCTAAATGTCACAAAATATTTTGCAAACAAAAGTGAGAGATGATGTTATATAAGTGAAGTTTATGTATGCAAGCAAACAAACTTCAATAAAACATGATGCTATAAGTGAGAGAAGTTTGTGTGCTAGTTTTATATGCTCATCCATACTAGTAGAAGGAAGTGATTTTGACCTCTCTCCAACAAGCATTGTTTGAACTTGGGTCTCCTTCCTAACTTCAAGGTCCATGTGTTCTTCAATGGATTCGTTTGATCCAATATCTAGATTTGGCTCGACTCCAGCTTGAGGAACCCCTAGAGCATAAAACATAAAAATAATTTGAGAACATTGAAGTGATGAAAATAAAATAATTATTGCTCCATATAGCTTGAGTTTTGATGTATACATGTGTTATTCTCTAGAAAAACTCACATTGCATTGTCTTTAAGTATAATTTGAGTTCTAATTTTCAAATAATTCTAGAGCTTAGAATTGGGCATTTATTAAAATATTTAAAAAATATTTTTTTAAAGGAACTATTGATCATTAGATTAAATTCAATGGGAGTTTAGAAAAATATTCAGCTAATTATATGTTGCAATGTAGATTGGATAGGGGATATTGATCACCAAATATCAACATTAGAATGCTACTTCATTGTACATGAAGGTGTAGTTTCATGAATAATTAAGAAAAAAAAATTGTTTCTTTCAAAGTGCAAAGTTAGAATATATAGGAATTTGCAAAGCCATAAAATAATTAATGTGGTTGAAAAAATATGAAAATCAAAGTGGCATAGTGATGGACACAAAATTTAAGGTTTCATTGGAGAACTAAGCATGTATTGAAGTACACTATCATTTTCTTCATGAACAAAGTAAAGAGAAAATTGTGTAGATGCAATACTCAACAATGATAATGTGATGAAAAAAACATTAAACAAAGGTATTGGTAAAAGATAAGTGTAAGGTTTGTAGGGAAGGATTTAATGTACAATATTTTAGTTTAAGAGTACATTTTAATTTGGGGTATTGTAAGTTGAAAAATGGTCATACATTAAACATTTCAATTTTAATAAGAAATCCAATGCAAAATGTATGCACATACAATTTTAAACAGACACTTGAGAGTGAGAGAGAGAAGAAACAAGCATGTACCTTGTTTCTTTCTATGATAATTTTCCAAGTTTTGTTCACGCCTCTTATGTTCTTCTTTTGACAATTTTCGTTGAGACACGTTTTTTCTTTTTCTTTGTTGTCCCATTTTCTTCTTCAACTTAAAGATGACTCAAAACAAGTCCTCTACCAGCTTAGTTAAATTATCCTCCCAATTTTTCCTTGATTGATAAAAATGAAAAGTTGTCAAGCTCCAATATTTGCCTCCTTGATAAATGTGCAAAAAGTTCTCCAAAATCTGCGCTCCAAGTGATATAAATGACAATTAATCTTGCAATTTGATATCTAGAATAATGAAAAATAAGCTTCTATTTATATGCATATGCAGGATGGGAAAAAAATTATTCTAGTGTACATGGAATAACTAGATCCTAGTTTAAATGAATCAAGTAGTAAACAAACAAGTTATTTCATTTTGGAGTTTGTTGTTATTTAATTCATGGTATGCACAACATATCTAGTAATTTTAGAATTTTGTTAAGTGTAAAAAAATGTATATTAGAGGTATAATTTGAATTGAATTTTTTAAGTTACTTGTCCAAATGTATAATAGAATTTATAGATTTGAATTAAATTTTCTTCATTATATTTGAATTGAATTCCAAGTTACTTGTCAATAGCATTATAATAGAGGTATAATTTGAATTGAATTTTCTTAATTATATTTGAATTGAATTTCAAGTTACTTGTCAAAAGATTAAATCTTGTTCTCAACTCAATGGTTCATGTTGCTTAAGTCATTTTTAAAAAAAATATTTATTGTAATCAACATGGAATAGGCATGAAAATATAAATTGGCATTGTTCCCTAAAATTCTACCAGAGATCAAAATGTATATTGAATATAAGGAAATGTAGTTGAGATCATAAAATAAGAAAACATGTATGTATATTGAATATTTAAAACAAATGCATACATATATTATGTGTAAACATGTTTAAACCATAAGCAAACACATGGACATACATGTAAAGGGATTCAATACATATAAACATAACACATATTATAAGCAAAGAGGCAAATGTATGTATATATCATATAAGAAAATATATGTACATATCATATAAGCAAAATGTAAATTAAAGATCATCAAATGTTGAATACTAAAGATCAACAAATAAGAAAATGTATGTATATCATATAAGCAAATGTAAGTTAGAGATCATCAAATCTTAAATACTAAAGATCATCATGTATAAGCAAATGCATGTGGTAAAGATCAAAAATCTAGTGTGCATGGCCTAATATGAATGTCTAATCCTAGTCAAATGGCCATCTGAATGAGAACGGTCCTGCTCTAATGGATGTGTTGAGCCCTGCAAATAAAATTGTGTACAAGATGTGTTAAATACATATATTTTATATTAAATAAATTTTATGAAAGTTATTATTAAATGAACTTGTATTTTTAAATATCAATCTAGATCTATGCATACATAAATATTGCATGTACATATACACATGTGATTATATAAAAATGAAAAACTCGCATGTCCACTGGCAGCAGATTCATCCACAGAGTCACATCGATCATGCACACGATCTGGACCAAGGCTAGGAGTGATATGAGGTATGTCCACCTGTAACAATATATATACATATATATATATATATCAACTTACATGAATATCTAGTTTAAAAAAATTTAAAAATAATGAAAAAAGAATTGAAACATGCACATGCACACATACATGAATATCATTTGATATCGGATGACCTAAGTCCTCTGAAACAGTTGCCTCCACCATATCCACCAAACAGTCAAGCGACGAATCAACATCTGCATCCATCTGATCTATCCCATGTCATGCCATAAATGATGAATGTAGAGGACTATGAAGGTGAGATGGCATCAGCGATGATGAACTAAAACCAATCAACATATCAGTAAAACCCATAGTCTATGCAGCTGCCGAATGAACTGTAGGTGGATCCTGATGCACACTAGTGCTCGGCTAAGAGTGATGGGATCCTGGAACTGAACGACCTCTATGTCTCAAATGATCTCTAACATGCTCTATATTGATCCCATTGTCTGATGCAATGTTGGCATATGCCTCCAACAGGTCCTTAGCCAAACAATGCAGAGTAATGCATGACATATATCCTATAAGTGCATCAAGTTGTGTAGGAGTAGGGATGTCGGCCACTGTAAAAGGATCCATGGTGGTCCACTGTGCTGAAAATGGCGTGGATCGGGAATGTCTGGACATCAAATACTGACCTACACGATCATCAAATATCCTAGTGGTGGCAGCCGCAATCTCACCTACAGTGTCAATTGCTTCCTTTTGGGAAGCAACGACAACCTCATCTGTTATGGGGGCTAGAGTTGGGGTGAGAGCAGGAGACCTCTCACCAACCAATACCCTAAACACTGGGGGTGGTCTATCTGCTCGACGATAGGTGGGCCTATCAGGAATCCTGCCACACCCCTGACCAACATATGGTGGAATGTCCAGGTAGTTAACTTTGAGGCCCAAATGGACCTCAGCATACAACTGCTGAACAAAATATAATGGAATCTGGTCATTGTTTGGGTATAGACCATGTGCTGCAAGAAATCGTGGGTAGATCAATGAGGCCATAGCATGATTGACACATCTAGTGACCTAGTATCCCCTATCCTTATGCACATTTTGATAAAATGGAAAACAAGTTTTATCATTTCTTTGGTGACACTATCTTGTATTTGTTTAAGAGCGTCTCCATGTACTTCTTCAGCATCTGCGGAAAAGAATAATAATCCTCACTCTATGGGAGAATATGCGCTGGTCCTCTCAGGATCTTTTAGTTTTTATAGACTATGCAATATTAACATGCATGGTTCACTATATATCCCGGTTTCCTGACAACAATGAATCTCAATCTTTTAATCTCATTACAAGTATTTTGCAAACAAAAGAAAGAATCTGATGCGGGTGGAGCATGATCTACATTTTTCCATGTTATATATATATATAGTACACCTAAAAGAGCAATGAGACTTTGGTAAATAATATATCTAGATAAAGGGAATACAAATCTAAAATAGTTGTAATAATTCATCTACTCATCAATAATATTTTCATACCATTAACAATTTAAAAAGAATTGGAAAAAAACTATAATCTATAACATAACATCCTTAAATGGTTCAAATTTTAAATGAAACGATGAAATAAAGAATAAGAATACAAAGATTAGTATAAAATTATTTGAAAATAATTGGGGATAAAAATATTTAATCTAATAGTTGTTTACATAAATGAACTTCAAAATAGGATTATGTAAGTGAAAAGTTTTATTGCCTTCATTGAACCTAAATTTATCTATTTAAGATATGTCTAAAATTAAGAATTCACACTAGAATATCAATATTCCATAAGAATCTCATAAAGAGGATGAATCGTTAAATTGAATAAAGCTATAAATTGAATCGTTAAAACTAATTAAACTATTTAAACTTATAGATTGCATAAAGCTATAAATTGAATCATTAAAACTAATTTATTAAGAATCAAATCTAATAAAGTTTGACTTCATATTGCATGTACTTGTTATAAATATCTCACTAATCCAACCATACATTTTATAAATGTTAAAAAACATATAATTGTTATGCCCATAATTTTTCACTATATCTTGACGTGGATCTCCTTCAACTAGACCAATTAAAAATTATTTGTAATGTTGGAGGAAAATGGATTTAATATCATTAGAGTTGTCATGGAACCTCTCTTGATCAATGATAGATATTATCCACTCCCGAGAATGTAAATATGTTCGAGATAACTAAAAAATAATTTGTATCCCTTATATCCTTTCATCCAATGTATCCTATCTCTTAATTGAGATCCTCTACCACAATTAAGTTCAAATCTTCTAAGTTTTATTTCAACGGAAGCAACCACTCATTGTAGAAAAGTTATTAGTAAGTGCTAAAGCCAAAACAAGTTTTTTTTTTCTATTTGGATCCATACTTTTTTTCCATTCTAGATCTTTTTCTAGCCATATTCTTATTGTAAGATCATAGTAAGGTAGTGCAATAGATTTAATCACATCATTCCACAATTGTATCCACTTACCATTTTGATGAGGTCTAGGAACATAAACCAAAGGGATATTAGGGAAGCAAGGTGATCAATTTGATTGAGGTGGGAAGTGTTGAGCTTGAAGGATAGATTATTAGGTATGAGGAATAAGAAGTTTGAAAAGTTTAAAGAATTGGGAGGTGATATGTGAGATAGGTTTAATAGAATCTACTTAAATAAGGGTGTTTTGTGGAGAGGGGACAATGGAAAGAGAAATAACTAAGTTTTAATCTATCAATACAACTAAGTTTCCCTTAGTTCACCATCTCTTTAGTTGGTCCAAGTGAACTAGTGATCAATATAAGAATATTTTTTTGTCTAAAATGGGATCTAAACCCCTCATGGTATTTCTAGTTAGGATGTAGGAATTCAATTATTTTTTAGAGGGTTTATGAGAACTAAACCAACTTGTATCTTGGTTTTTTCCACCATATCATATTCACCTCCTTGTAGCCATTTAGTCATAGGGAGGGCATAAAAATCTATTCCCACAATTTAACTTGAGATGAGGAGTCATTAGGCATGTACAATAAAGAAAAAATGAATAGGTATTCCTTGGATTAGTAACTATAAGCACTAAGCACAATTGTTGTTGGGATCCACTCCTCAATAGATGATAAACTTAGCCAAGTATTGGGAAAGGTGGGTCAACCTTGCATCCTAATATTTTGATTTATTATTTTGTCCTCATATTAGGAAATGAGGCATCTCACTTTGTGTTGGTAGTTATTTGTCATTTGTTGAATGCTTCAAGGGAGGTGTCTAAGATGTTCTAAATGCATATAATATTATTATAGCTTTATAAGATGAAACCTTCTTATGACATATTCTTATGACATTTAAGAGCATGACTATAGAATATTTACAATAAAGTATTGACTAACATTATGAAAAATCATAAGAATTTTTTTAAGAAATAGCAACTGTGTCAAGGAAAAAGATGTGGACATTTACAAGAACTTTTTTTTTTAAGAAAAAGTGGGAGACCACTTATAATTTTATTTATATATAATATTTTACGTATAGCTGGTTCAGGCAGACATACTGGCGAGAAAGAACCAGCAAGAAAACCCCCAGTTGCAGTCCGAGTAACAAATTTTACAAAATATCAAAAATTCCAGTGAAGTCCTAGTACAAATGACCAATTGTCTGATTACAATGTTACAAAAGCACATTGGTTGAATACATCAATACATATGCGCATTCTCTTATGCACCCAAAATACCCAAAAGAAGACATCATACTAGATATACCCGTGACCCGAATACATAACACAGTGGAGATTACAAAACCTTACTAAAAATAAGACTGATAAGCTAGGAAGCCACTTTCAAAAAGATGCAGATTTTCCACCAACATGCTGAAAGCCATTAACCGAGCTTTCTTTTGTTTCCAATCGTTTACCTTTGTGTTGGCAATCATGCTCAAATGAAGGTTTTGATTTGTTTTAATATCAAGCACATAATGACAACATAATTTCTTTTTGGATGAAGATCATGGAAGTTACAAATCATGAATGCAAACATGACTTCTCAAGAAAGAAATGGCATGATATTTTATTTTTAAATTATCAATCTCCTCCATGGAAATGTCAGATCTGTATCTGTTTAGAACTTGGTAGAGATGTGAAGAAGTGTCATGCATTGTGGATAATAACATGCCTTGGAATATGTGAACATAGGTCTCTTCTTATGAAACAAAACCTTCTTTGAATAATTAACATTAGAAATTAATACAGTTTGGGGAGCATATTGTATAATCACACTAGAAACCAACAATGGAAGATTGAGAGTCTCAACTAAGAATTCCACCAAGTATAGATAACATTCATACTAGAAGCCAACAAAAAAAGACCAAATTTCATAAATAAAGTTCATGTGTTATATATCATGCCTTTGAGGGGTCCACAAGTACCATGAGCCTTTTGAAATCCTTCTCCATCTAAATGCATCCATTCCAAGACCATTGGGAGGTGGGTATACAATATGAACCAAGTATTAATTTCTAATGTTAATTATTGAAAGAAGGTATATAAATTATTCAAGCATCTTAATTCTCATATACAAAGTTACATCTTAGTCAATTTCTCTTGATGTATGAGTTCCATATATTTGTAAATTTTTCTCAATATTAAAACATATTTTATTTCATTAAAATTAGCCTATCTATTCCATGTTACAAAGGATGCTCTTATTTTAAATTATAAGTATATAATTCAAAATTAATTAGTAATTTTCAAGATAGAGTGCACACAATTTCTTTAGTTAAAATAAAATAATATTCTTATTTCCATGTGAGAGTTATGTAGAATGGTAGTTTGATGTCTCGAAAATATTTCTTTCATATATACTAAATTTTTATCATTGTAGATTATGAGTCTCAATTATATATCCAAGCACATCGAAAATTTATAAAGTGGAAAGAAAAATAATCACACATTTATCATATTTTTGTAAGGTGTTCGAAAAGACTAAAAGTTTCCCTAGAAAGAACTAATTAAGGAATAAAAAAAATAGAAAGTGTCTACCTCATTGTATTTTGACCTTTCCCATATAAAAAGATCATGGAAATGCTAAATGAGTTGATATAAGAATTTTTAAGAATGAAGGCACAAAATTCATAACACTTTAATCCTAAAAGCAACAAGAAAGGCAATGAATAAAATCTTCCTAGTTATTTTGAAAGAAACTTTAAAAGGTTCTAAATCCCCTTCACACCCCTTTCTAAATGAAGATAAAATAAATAAGTTACCAAATATTTCTTAGAGTTTAAGGTGGTGATTTTAATATGATTTGAGAATAAATAAGATAAATTAGATGAAATCAAGTTTTGTTGTAAAGGTGATGAATTTTGGGGGAATAAGATGAAAATAATTTTGAACCTAGTTGACTCATTAAATGGCAATAAGATAGATTTTAAAGGGGCTTTATTTAAAATATGTAATAGTTAGATATGTACTAATACATTATATTCTCTATTAGATAGTTATTTCTTCCATAAACATTTCTTACAATCTTATAATTTATTAATAATAGTGATGTGTGCATCCCTAGACACTCTTTGATAACCACACTATTAATGTTTCTATTTTTACTAGAGGATACTCTAATTGAAAAGCATGTATACCATTAAGGATAAAATTTAGACTTTAAGTTGAAAGAAAATGTCAAATATTTAGAATAAAAATGGTGGGGATGGAATACAAGCTTCAAGAATCTCCTTGTAATAATTAATTGCAATAATAAATGATTAAAACTAAACACAAATGGATATGTCACCAATAATTTTTAGATAAAATGACTAAAATTAGAGCCAAGATATCTTAGTTCAAGTATCATGATAAAGGTATCAAATTCTTATTCAATGTAAACATAGTCGAGTTTGATAGATAAAAAGTTGGCCCCATTAATACTAGGGGAGCATTGTCTAATGAGATTAAGTTGACACTATATTCAATTTTTAGAAGTTAGAACCCTAACATTTATATGAGGCTTGTAAAATAGAACCTTATTAGGAAGAGTAGGAGAGGAGAAATGAACCCATAATAATTATACTTATACAAATAAAAATAATAATAATGTTTAACCATTTCAAAATGTTAAATTTGTTTCACTAATATGGTGATCAATAGCTAATTTGTACAAGGAGGTGCAATTTATAGGGAAATGAAGACTACATAAGAGGAGAATTTATAACATAGTAGCTTGGTTGTAGTTGTTTCTTGAGCATTAACTATTTTCTCTTTTTTCTTTTGTTGTTGAATATTTTATTTGATCTCTTAAAACTTATCAATGGTACTTGATCTTCATAATGATTATTTTCTTCTTTTTCAATTATTATCATCTTAGAAGGAATACCATTTCAATTTAGAGCAGGGAGAAATGTATTTTTCTTTTAAAGTATTTAAAATATTATATTTATTTGATGGTTCCTTCTTAACCTCTTCCACTCCTTGGAAAAAATTATCCAACCACTTGAATCTCCTTATATTAATCAATTTACTTCTATGATTTATGTATGTGTTTTTAGTGATTTACTCTTTATCCTTTCAATTTATTCATGATATACTTTAATATAGTTATAACAAGTATATAATAGTTTTTCATAATTGGATATGCCTTAAGAAACTCTTTAAATGTGAAATTATTTGATGAGGGAAGATATAAATTAAGGTTATTCTTTCTTACTTACCTCATGCTCATCCATATTTTTGTCCATAAATATCTCAAATCAAATTGGATTTTGCAAAGAGGATAGCTATATTTTAAATATTCGCTCTTAGTCAAAGTCATTTATTTCTTTGTACAAATTTAAAATTGATTTATGTAATTTAATTTTTAATAGTTTTAACATAGATATATGAAGAATAGTTTTAAATATATATATATATAGTAAAGTGGACATATTTTTATATTTTCCTAATAAGTATAATGCCTAATTCTCCTCAATGGGTTAAGATGACTCTTAATAACATAGTTAGCTCATGCAAATGTAATAGTGTAAAATACGGTCATGAAGGTGCATTTAAAAATGATTTTTCCCCTATATGGGGGAGATAATGTGATGAGGAGCATATATATGTAGTGGGTGAGGATCATAAACAATGAATCCCTATCCAAGTGATGAAGTAACATAGATCTAATTGGCTTGATAATTATCATGTCATAATCAATTATGAGGGACCATGTTGACATATAATCATGTAAGTGTAAATAGATAATGATGTGATTGTGAAGGTATATGTAAATCTAATTGTCCCTAGATGGAAAGGATAACACAATAAATATCATTAGGTGAAATGGGTATAAGAAAGGTAATATGTGATGAGTAAGCACCATTTCCCACATACAATAGGATCACCAATAGTATAATTTAAAATGCATGATATTATCTGGTTATTTCATATATTTTCAATTGGGAGTGAAAAACCAAATGCACAAGTGTTGAACTAGGGAATAATGGTAAAAGGACTAATCCAATTGGGTCAAAATTTACCAAAAAAATTACTTCTATGAAATTTGGATTATATTTAGATTTATATGAAGGATGAGTTCCCCTCATGGTAAAGCTCATTGGACAACACCATTTTTATTTTTTCATTAATTATCTTTGGTATATGTACATAGATCAAGTATAATGAGTTTGCTTATTGTTTATCCAAGGTCTCAAACTCTTGTAATTGATGTTCTTGATATGTGTAATCATCAATGCTATCACTAAGGGAGATACATAATGATAGAATCTTAAGCTCAAGGGGCATTATGGCCTCCATTTCATAAACTAAAGAGTAAGCCTAATGGGAGTTTGTATTCTAGTACAATATGCCCATAATATTGGGACAAGCTATGTGTGCATATTAGTGCCATTTTTGTCAATTAGATTTTGTAATATTTATTTAATAGTCTTGTACTAGAAAATTTAATAATACCTTCATTCCTTCTAATCCTAATAGAACTATTTTATTATACATTTCATTCAAACAATCTAGTTTCTTTCTTCTAAATTTATTCTTCGATTCATACATTTAGTTCACCAACCATTTTTGGAGTAATGTCATAAGACTCAAAGGAAAAATATGAAGAATTTTATCCAAGTTTCCATTGTATGCACCCTAAACTTTATACCATGAACTATTTAATGAACTGTTTGATAGAATGCCTCAAATAAATTTCAATAGCATTTTTTATGGAGTATGATATAAATAGTGTTTTTGATATAATGCCTCATATAAATTTCCAATAGTGTTTTTGATATAATGCCTCAAATAAATTTGTTAATGAACTATTTGATATAGGGTGCATACAATGCAAACACCATTTCTATCACACTCCATCAAAAATTACCATGAATTGTTTGATATAATGCCTCAAATAAATTTGTTAATGAATTGTTTGATATAGGGTGCATACAATGGAAACACTATTTCTAGCTTACTCCATCAAAAATTACCATGAACTGTTTGATATAATGCCTCAAATAAATTTTTTAATGAACTGTTTGATATAATGCCTCAAATAAATTAGAGGTGCCTTGGTAGAAATGTATGCAAAATGTGGAAGCATAGACAGGGCATGTTAATTTTTTGACAGAGTAGAAATGTATCATTGAAATAATGTATGTTGAAAAGACTTTAGAAACTTTCAAACAAATGCAGTTTCCATTCAACAAATTTGCAAAATTTCACATTTAGGGTTTTGAAATTCAACAAAAAAATGCATTTTCAACTCTACGAAATTCATTTTTTTTCAAACCTGGTGCTCGATATGCAAGTTGGGTTCATGAACTTTGGAAAGATGAAGTTGAATTTGCATTCGCCAAAGAGATGAAGTCATCGCCGTTTGCAATCACGTTCGGTTCGCCGCACGCATGTAAGCACAAGGAAAGCAATGATAGAAGGCGAAAATGACAGTGACATTCACTATTTTTTTTTGTTTTCTTTTAAGGGGTTCGGTCAAACCCGGAAAGCAATGATAGAAGGCGAAAATGACAGTGACATTCACTATTTTTTTTTTGTTTTATTTTAAGGGGTTCGGTCGAACCCATGTTCGACCAAACCCATTAAAATATTATTTATTTATTTAGGGTTTGGGTGTTCGGTCGAAAATATAATGTTGTTCGGCCAAACCATTGGGTTCGACCAAACCCGTCGACTATGGCAAAAGGAAAAAAAAAGAAATTTCCTTCCTCATCTCAATTGTAAACCACTATTGTGGTTTGACACACTCACAAGAAATGGACATTCAGGTGGAGGAGAAATTATCTCACAATTGGGGTAGACACAAGAAATGGAAACAATTCTGCACATAAGCAAATTCCTCAAGCTGCATGTGCACATTGTCCATAAAAAAAATCCTTGAAAGGTGGTGGTAATGGAATTTGGTTGAGTAAACAATCTCAATTCTTGATGAAAAATGACTACATGAATCTATTATTGTAGTTGGAACAAAGGAAGAAAGAGATTGAGGTGATAAAATCATAAAAGAAACAAGAGAATGAGGAGAAAAAGTGGTGAGGGAATTAAAGGAGTGGGCCAAAATAGAGGAGATACAGTGTTTAAAGAAAAAGAGCAGTAGAAAATACAATAAACTAAGGATAGAGATGCCAAAAAGGAGAAAGAGAGGCTTTAGATGGAACAAGACAAAAAATAAAAAGAGATTGAGGTGGCATAGAGGGATTTACAAAGAGAAAGGCAGTTAAGCACTCCTGCTAATCCCTTTGTGCTGTCACAATAGTGGTTTACAATTCCTGAGAGGAACGGATTTTAGCTGAAATCACATATTTTTAGAAAATATAATGATTTAAGCCTTAAAAATTTCCATTTTAAGGATTCCAATTGAAGAGGGTTTGATCAAATCACCTTAGATCAAACCCCCTTGGATAGAACCTCGCTAGTTTTAAACCATACCTATAAATGCGTCTCCTTTACACCTATCAAAATGCTGATAAAAAATCACTTTTGATTTAGCTTTTGGGGGATCAAATGAGTTCATTTAAAATTTATTTTAAATGATTATGTATTCCTCAGAACAAGCTATCCAATGAATATAATTTTAATATGTTTTGGTTTTGTATGTATTTGTTTTTAAGTTTTATTAAACATAGGTTTTCATCAAAATTAATTTCTTTATTCTTCACATGTGGAAAAATAGAAGATTATCAAAAAAATTGAAAAATATGAGTGCACTAGATATTGAAGTCCTTGATCCAACAAAAATAAAATTAAAATTTGGCGTATACAAAAGTTACGTTATCACGATTGTGTCACGAGATTGTAATTAGTTTCACTTTGAAACTTGATTAAGGAAAACATATTCAATAAAAAACTATCTAACCAAATTGGAAGCACTAGATATCAGAGTTAAAAATCTAAATTTGAAAGAATTATAATTTTATCCTTCATGGAAAAAAATTTATGGTTATCGATGTCGTCACTTTTTAAAAATGTTATTTTCTGAAAAAACAATTTTAAATGGGAGATGGAAAAAGAAGTGCAATTTGATTCCAAAAATTTTGAAAAAAATATTTTTAGAATCTACAGACAAAATTTGATGAGACTCTAGTTTGCACCATCTTCAAATTCCTCATGGTTTAGCCGCTATAGGTTCCCAAATGTGAGGATTTAGTTAAAAATAATAATTTCAGTGTCCAGTTTGGCCAAAAATTGTAAACCACTATTATGGGATCAATATTGTCACAAAGTAATGTAGTATTCTAGAATTTTCTCAACATCAATATCCCTCAACTCCACTATAATGAATTATTCAACCCTCTCCCAATCTGAGTTCAAGTGCACTCAATTTTCAAGTCAGATTTCCAGTCAGGATGTATAGATATCAGTTCATATGAACTATTCACCACTGCTCCCATCACGTCACTTGCACCCAGTTTTCTAGTCCAACTCCTAGTCATGTAAGTATCACTCCACAACAAATTGAATGGGATGAGAACATGGCCATTGTTACCCAAATAAAAAAACCACCAATTCTCTATAACAACAACTCATAATTGCTTTCCAATCGTTGAAACAATGTTGATATCTATAGATGCAGCCTTATTTTGATTTTATTTGCAATGTACATTTTGGATAGTTTATGATTTATGATATCTAAAAATGCATCCTTATTGTTGATAGTTTATAATTTATGATATCTATGGATGTATCCATATTTTGTTTTGATTTGCAATGTATTCTATTTAGATTGCAATGTGTGTTATATTTATGCTTCTTGTTTCAAGCTATGTTAAATTTACATTTTTTCATTTTCAGTTATCCCACTTTGATTTTATATGACACATGGACTTACATGATTTGGCCAAGGTGTCAAAAAAATTGGTTTTTGGCCATGTGACTGAGACATATAGGTCCCACCTCCACTTGGTGCATGAAACAATGTCGAAAGTGGACCAGATTTCCACGTCGCCAAAATACAGTTTGCCACCCTTTCACCCTAGTGGCTCACATTAATCACTCGCCACCCCACCAATTCTTCTGTACAATCGTGTTTAATCCACATCCCCTCCTATTACTTCCATGACATCCCGTGCAAAATATGATTCCTTATTCATTCAATGATCCTAGTGCCTCACACAACTTGCCAACATTCTCCCCTTTGAATCTACCATCTTCACGACTATTCTTCATAACCAAGTGAAAATGTGTTTGCTTAAGGTCTTTGTAACTTCAATCCCACCACCACTACATGTTACACTCAGATTTTGGTCTCCCTTCCAGCTTCTTTATATATATACATATGTGTACACATATGTATATACCTATGCATATACATATATGTATAGATATATATATGCATATACATATATGTTTATGTATAAACATATACATATACACAGACATACACAAACACACACACACACATATATATACATAGACATATATATATACATATACATATATGTATATACACATACACTTATATCTATTTTGTTATTTTTCTTCAATTCAGTCATGCAACTATTGTAACTTTTTTATGTGCCATTGATAGATTTGAGGGTGTTCTATTTTTCATAGGTTATGCTTCATCAATTCAGTCATGTAAATATGTACGCATATATATGTGTGTGTGTGTGTGTGTGTGTGTGTGTGCGTGTGTGTGTGCATGTGTGTGTGCGTGTGTGTGCGCGTGTGTGTTTATACAATTCTATTTTGCTATTGTTCTTCAATTCAAACATATAAATATTGTTGGTTTGTTCAATGTAAGAAAAATAATGCATGTAAGAAATTATATATACATATACATATATGTATACATATACATAATGTGCATATATGTATAAGCATATATCTATTTATACATATCTATTTTGTTGTTGCAATTCAATTCAATCATGCAACTATTGTAACTTTTTAGGTGCAATGATAAATTTCAAGGTGTTCTCTTTTTCATAGGTTCTACTTCATCAATTCAATCAGGTAAATGTGTATACACATATATATACATATATAATTATATGAATATGTATATATATGTTTACACAATTCTATTTTGTTGTTGTTCTTCAATTTAGACATATAAATAACTTGTTGGTTTGTTCAATGTAAGAAAAACAATGCATGTAAGCAATTGTATATACATATATGTATACATATACATATACACATATGTATATGTATATGTGTGTGTGTGTGTGGATATGTATGCATATATGTATAAGTAAATATCTATTTACACATATCTATTTTTTTATTGTTCTTCATTTCAGTAAAATAAGTATTGTAGCTTATTTTTTGATGTCATAGATAAATTTGGGGGTGTTATCTTTTTCATAGGTTTTGCTTCATCAATCCAATCAAGTAAATATGTATATGTATATATATGTTTATACAATTATATTTTTCCATTCTTCAATTCAGTCATATAAATATTGTTGGTTTGTTTGGTGTCATAGTTAGCCAATTTGTAAAGAAAAAGAATGCATGAAAGAAATTGTTCATTATATGACACCCTGTCCAAATTAGATAAGAAGGCTTGTTTTTGGTTTCTAAATTAGTTTTCCTCTATGGAAAGGTTATTTAATTTTATTATTTAAGGTCCATGTGTCACTCCATGTGAATATTCCAAGATAGGATGCACACGTTTTGGGACCTCTCCCCTATGCAATAAGAAAACACATTTTTTTTAAAACCTCAATAGTGTTAAACTATGTTGCAGTAGTCATCCAATTCACTTTGAATGGTAGAATGCAACATAGTTGAACACAAATAGAATTTTGAAAACCATGTCTCCCTATTGCTACCACCTCAAAAGGAAGGTATGTTGGAAAATATGCCTCAATCTCAGAGGCTAAGACCTTTGAGAAAGCATAGTCGCTATGACATTCCTGTTGTATGGCCGACTGGTAGTTTATCTTGTGTTTTGCTCATGTCACCAAGACAATTATTTTTTCTTGCCGAAGGAGCCTATCACTGTGACTTATGGCCTTCGTTGTAACTTCTACCAAGTGGAATGTCTCAGCAACAGAAAGCTTTGTTATCGGGCTTCAGGGAGACTCATGGCGACTTAGAGTCTTCAGGATAACAAAAGGATTCGGCAGGAAGTCATGGCGACCGGGAGAAGTCTCACCGATAAGCAAGTTTGAGGTGACTTGAACTCTCAGGAAGATCTCTTGGCGACTGAGGAATGTCTCACCGACTGTATACACTCGGGCTAACTCAAGGGTCTTGGTGAGAAGTCTCGGTGATGATAGGAAGTCATGCTAATATCGACATGACCTTCGGTCTGTCTGGCTGATGAAGAAATCAGTATGACTTGTTCCTATCGGCATGAAGTCTTGGGGAAGGTCAAATGTCTTACCGACTCGGTAAGACATAAGTGCTCGATGTGAGGTCTCGGTGAAAGACAAAAATCTTGCCGACTAGTGATTGGGGTGCTCGGTATGACCTAGGACCTCGTTATGAAGTCCTGGAAAAAGCGGTGAGTCTCGTCGACTGGTGGATGCTTTGTAGCAACATGAAGGCTTGGTGAGAGGTCTTGGCGAGAGCAGAATGTCTGGAGGACAGAAGATTTCAATGTGACTCTTAGACATCAGTATGATATCTTGGTGAGTTGCGATAGTCTCACCGATGGGGTTGAGATCAGTATAACATGAAGAGGCTCGGTGTGAACTCCTGGTGAACTCAATTGTCTTGCCGATGGGAAACCTAATGTTAGTATAACCTCTTGGTGACAGTTGGATGTCTTAGCGATAGCATTGGTGGATGAGTTCAACTAGAGATTGGTGAGAGGTCTCACCAATCATGCCAATGAGGAGACTCTTGCCGATAGATGGATGCTGATAGAAATACAATGGGTTTCGGTATGACTTGAAGGCTCGATGTGATCTCCTGGTGATAGCGATAGTCTCACCGATGTGCATGCTGAGGTCAATGTGACTTGTAAACTCGGTGGAACATCTTGCCGATGGAGGCGACTCTTGGTGATAGATGTGCAATCGGTCCTATGCCATCGGGGAGACACAGTTAGTGTCTCACCGACATGCGACACAGGTTGAATTCCTTTCACCGAGTGAAGACTATCCAATGTGGTGCGATGTGGACCAACCCAAGAAGGCAGAATGTGAACCATTGCAATTGTTTCTGTGTGGAAGGAAAAATCTACACTAGAGTGGAAACATCTTCATTATGATGATGGTGCTGAGTCGGTAATTTCTTTCTGACTGTTGAGAACGAATGCATATATGTATGCATTGGAAATTCTGAAGTAGTGTGCTGATAAGAGTACAGAAAGAGCCAAGAGCCAGAGAGAGAACTATAGAGTAAGGACCGAGTGGCTGGCCAAAAGGCTGAAGCCATGAGGTCGAAGCAGAGGATTGAGAGGCAGAGTCAAGCTGTTGGAATCTCTCGTGATCCTGATTGCTTTGGTTGATCTCTCAGGAATAGTTTGCTACTAGTTGTATCCAGAATGAACAAGGTGTAATCTCTGAAAGGCTAAGAGCCTGAAACTGTATTGTAACTTTCTGTTGCTGAATAATACAATGGCTCGATCTTTGGAGTGTGGGGTTTTTTATCTGAGAGGATTTTCTGCACGTAAGAACTTTGTGTTCTATTTTCTGTAGTATCTTTCATCTGATTTCTTATTTGTTGTTGAATTTACATGTGATTCTCTTAGAAGGATTAATGTGGGAATTAACTATGTCTGTTTCCGCTTTAGGACATAGTTGTAAGTGTCTTTGAGGTAACCTAATCAAAATGAAAGTTACCGAAGGCACTACTGTTTGGAGTTTCTATGAGATGTGCTCCATTTGATTTCCTTATAAGTGGTATCAGAGCCTTCTTCTAGTTGTTGGTTCTGGATATTTCTCCTGTGAAGATTTCTTAGCTTGATAGGCTGGAAGAAATCTGGAGGAATGGACTGATGTATTGATCCTTTGATGAGTGGAAGCCTTGTGGTATTCTGAGACAGCATGCAACTTGAAGGATGGTTGAGATGGAAAAGGGAGTTGATCATGTTGTGATCTATGTCTCCTGGCTAGCAGCAGTATATCTTTGGAGTATGAGGTGGATTGCTTTTCTCTGTGGTTGTGTAGCAGTAAAGCTTTCATATTGGGCGTCTGTGTGTCAGGCTTCTGGGTGATATGGAGAAGCCTAGGTTGTTTCTCAGTCATGGAAGAGAGTGCTTATGCTAGGTGGTTGTTCCTGGTGTTGGAAGGCATTGTTTCCTATTAACCTCAAATGCTTGAAGGCTATGGAGTTAATCATTAAGATGATTTGCAAGCTTCTGAATATCCTATCTCTCTTTCTCGGATGCATGTACATGGTGGTAGTTTTAGAGTTGGCCTGAAAGGGGCCTGGTTTCTCCTGAACTGTTGTTTTCCTTCTAAGGATGTTTTGTACTTGCATGGCTCTATGGTTTTGTAGGTTTTACACAGTGAAGAAAAAATTATGGTTATTGTGAAATTGTTGTTAAGCTATTTTCTAGACACTGGCTTTTTAGGGTGGTGTTGGATGAGATAGTTGTAGTTCTACATGCATGCTTGGTGCATGGTTTTGAGGAGGTATGACTCCTTCTCTGCATGGGAGTTTTGGTAAGTGTCTTGTCACTCAGCATTTTTGTGGTGGTGCTTGAGGGTTCCTTGATTATGGTGCTCGTTGTGGATATGATTGGCAAATCAGATTTGGCATAATCTGGTGTTTGAGTCATGTTGTCTATGAGGATATTCTCTTTGAAATCTTAGTGTTGCAGTTTTCCAATGTGATGATGGGTTTGCATGTTCGATGATTGTGATCTATGAGTTATGCAGTTGATGGATTAGCTACTCATTGGCTGCAGTGAGATAACTTGGATGTGGATTGTCTTTATCCACGAGGATTGATTCATTGTTGGTGCAGACTTGTCAGTTGATGTGATTGTTTTGAAATAAGAGGATGGATGCTATAGAGTACTTGAATAGTCGGTTATGGGAACCTGAAGTAGTTGGTCATGATGCTTGGAGAGTTCGGATGTCACTTTTCAGTGGGAGCTCTAGTAGTGACTGTGGATTCATCAAATGGTGGTGAATGGTCTTCTTTGGTGTTGCAGATGTTTCTAGGGAGAGCTTTTAGATCCTTTTGTTGCAGAAGGGTTCTTTCGCATTTTCATGGACTTTACTTGAAGATGTGCAACATCTTGGATCCATGGAGGACACTTGGAGTCTTTGGCTAAGGTGTTGGTGGTGCTTGACAGGTGATGTTGGTTTTGAGTCTGTTTGCTTTATGTCATGGTATACTCCTTGTGCACTAGATTTTTGGCATTGTGCATTGTACTTGAGACATTGGAGAAGTCACTTGAAGCATGGGATCTCCTAAGGGGATGTGTAGATCATGGTGTCATGATAAGTTCCTGATTCAGATGATTGGAGCTTTGACAATGGTCTGGTAATTATTTGTGTATTGGGTGCTTTGATTTTTTGTTGGATACTTCATGATAGTGCAGTAATGCAGATGGAGCTTAGCATGAGATGATTGGTTGCTAGTAATCATGGATACATGAAGAATAAGGTGAGGCTATCTTTCTCTTGTGAGAGAAGTGTTGTTGCTTGTTACTCTTGTTAAAGGTTTTCAGCAAAAAGTCTGAGAAGCCTACACCTTGGTTGAACGTGAGTTCAATAAGAGACCTATGATGAGATTGCTCTTGGATTATTCATGATGACTTGCATATCTTGAAAGGAGTATTCTCGTTCCCACTCTTGGTCTACTCAGTAGTTTATCTAAGAGGTATTTGGCCCTTTATATCTTTCAAATGTGTTTTATGTTTACTTTCATGATATGGATCTTGAATTGTTGCTTAATGATTCTGAAGGATTCATAGTGGAAGTTGTATAGTTTCTTTTATCTCCTTGAGTTTCTGTTTACTGATGGGAATTGGTAGGAGATAATGTATGGGCTGATTTCCTGAAATGGGGAATGAACTAGCTTGATCTTCTTAGAGATGCTTACATCCATGTCTTTTAAAGATTGGCTTGATCTTGGTGATTGAACGGATGGATGTTGTTAAGGTTTCTTGTTTGGGTTATGAAGAAGATCATTCTTGACACAGCTGACTATTAGAAGTGTATGTAGAAGGATGTTCTACAGGAAGATGATGTGCAGAGTTTCTCTCTGTGGCCGTGAAGGTTTATGGTGAGAGAAATGTTTCTTGTAGCAGTTTGTTGCAGGTTGTGCATATCATTGTGGATATTTCCCTTGCAATAAATGGTTACATTTCCTATGTGTTGTTATTGGTAGACTTGTGATGCCCTTTGATCTTTCAGATCTGGATTACTCAGGCAGTGGGAGTCTCTATATGTGTCTTGTCTTCTTCGACGGGTTGACACTTGGAGCTTGTATTTGTTCTTAATGAGTTGGTTAATGGTTTGGCATAAGTTTACTAAGGTTGATACCTTTCAGGTATGTCAGATTGGATGGAATAGCACGAGTTGTGGGTGCTATTTTCAGTCGCATGGGTTTATCAGTTGGATGGAAGTAGTCATTCTGATTATTTATCTAACTGGTATTATTTATCTTGTTTCTGGAGAATGACTTCATGGTTGTGTTATGTTTGAGGTTTTAAATTTGATATTACTTCTGTATAGCATTTGAGCACAGTGAAGTGGTAGCAGTATCTTGTTGGTGATATCACTGGGATCTTTTGCTTGTGTTCGTTGGAATGGTGCTTATTCACCTTGGCTTGAATCTTTCTTCCACGGGTGGCATGTTGGAAGATGACAGGGTTTGTTGCCTGAATGGTGGACATCTTGGATGTTGGAGCAAAATTCTTGATGGAGCATGAAAGCATGTTTGAGGTCTATGTGGTTTCCTAGGAGGTTGTGGTCTGTTGCATTTCAATTGCTTTGTTGGATAGTGAGTTACAGTTGGATGCCTGGCCTTTGTTACAGATTGTCTTTAATGGACTGTTATCTGTGGAATCATGTTGATTGGGTGTTGCAGGGTTTGAACTAGTGGAGTTAGTGTGATCTTAGTTCTTGGTTGCGTTGGAGGTGCCTGTGTGATCTTCGTCAAGTGGGAGATTGTTGGAAAATATTCCTCAATATCACAGGCTGAAACCTATGAGAAAGCATAGTCGTTGTGACATTCTTGTTGTCTGGCCGACTGGCAGTTTACCTTGTGTTTAGCTCATGTCGCCAAGACAATTCTTTTGTCTTGCCGAAGGAGCCTATCGCTGTGACTTATGGCCTTCATTGTAACTTCTACCGAGTGGAATGTCTCAGCAACAGAAGGGTTTGTTATCGGGCTTCGGGGGGACTCATGGCAACTTAGAGTCTTCAGGATAATAAAAGGATTCGGCAGGAAGTCATGGCGACCAGGAGAAGTCTCACCGATAAGCAGGTTCGAGGTGACTTGAACTCTCAGGAAGATCTCTTGGCGACTGAGGAATGTCTCACCGACAGTATACACTCGAGCTAACTCAAGGGTCTCGGTGAGAAGTCTCGGCAATGATAGGAAGTCTTGCCGATATCGACATGACCTTCGGTCTATCTGGCCGATGAAGAAATTAGTATGACTTGTTCCTATCAACATGAAGGCTTGGCGAAGGTCAAATGTCTTACCAACTCGGTAAGACATGGGTGCTCGATGTCAGGTCTCGGTGAAAGACAAAAGTCTTGCCGACTGGTGATTAGGGTGCTCGATATGACCTAGGACCTTGTTATGAAGTCCTAGCGAAAGCAGTGAGTCTCGCTGACTAGTGCATGCTTCGCAGCAACATGAAGGCTCGGTGAGAGGTCTTGGCGAGAGTGGAATGTCTGGCTGACAGAAGATTTTGATGTGACTCTTAGACATCGATATGATGTCTTGGCGAGTTGCGATAGTCTCACCGATGGGGTTGAGATCGGTATAACATGAAGAGGCTTGGTGTGAACTCCTGGCGAACTCGATTGTCTTGCCGATGGGAAACCTAATGTTAGTATAACCTCTTGGCGACAGTTGGATGTCTTAGCGATAGCATTAGCGGATGAGTTCATTTGGAGATCAGTGAGAAGTCTCACCGATCATGCCGATGAGGAGACTCTTGCTGATAGATGGATGCCGATAGGAATACAATGGGTTTCGGTATGACTTGAAGGCTCGATGTGATCTCCTGGCGATAGCGATAGTCTCACCGATGTGCATTCTAAGGTCGATGTGACTTGTAAACTCAGTGGAACGTCTTTCCAATGGAGGCGACTCTTGGCAATAGATGTGCAATCGGTGCTGTGGCATCGGGGAGACACAGTTAGTGTCTCATTGACATGCGACATAGGTTGAATGCCTTTCACCGAGTGAAGATTGTCCAATGTGGTGCGATGTGGACCAACCCAAAAAGGCAGAACGTGAACTGTTGCAACCATTTCTGTGTGGAAGGAAAAATCTACACCAGAGTGGAAACATCTTCATTATGATGATGATGCTGAGTCGGTAATTGATTTTTGACTATTGAGAACGAATGCATATACGTATGCATTGGACATTCTGAAGTAGTGTGCTGGTAAGAGTACAGAAAGAGCCGAGAGCCAAAGAGAGAACTATAGAGTAAGGACCGAGTGGCTGGCCAAAAGGCCGAAGCCATGAGGTCAAAGCATAGGATTGAGAGGTAGAGTCAAGCTGTTAGAATCTCTCGTGATCCTGATTGCTTTGGTTGATCTATCAGGAATAGTTTGCTACCAGTTGTATCCAGAATGAACAAGGTGTAATCTCTGAAAGGCTAAGAGCCTGAAACTGTATTGTAACTTTCTGTTGCTGAATAATACAATGGCTCGATCTTTGGAGTGTGGGGTTTTTTATTTGAGAGGATTTTCCCCACATAAAATCTTTGTGTTTTTTTTTCTATAGTATCTTTCGTCTGAGTTGTTATTTGCTGTTGAATTTACATATGATTCTCTCAGAAGGATTAATGTGGGAATTAACTGTGTCTGTTTCCGCTTTAGGACATAGTTGTAAGTGTCTTTGAGGTAGCCTAATCGAAATGAAAGTTACCGAAGGCACTACTGTTCGGAGTTTCTATGAGATGCGCTCCATTTGATTTCCTTACAAGGTATAGTGTCATGTGGAAATAATTTAACTATTGTTGACACTACAATTACATGCCTATATGATGAAAAAGTTATTAACAAGGATGTGTTCATTGATAGGGCCGATTACTTTATGGTTTGAACTCTTAAATTTCTATCATTTTGTTTGTAAAGATGGACTGAAGTGTTATTCTTATGCTTATGTTTGGGATGACAGACACATGCGACATGAATGAATGGATTTTGACAATTGTTGTATTTAGCAATGATTTAGGGAGACTTGATTTTTCCAATGCCTTTATAATGGTAACCTATGTTGCACTTGTCCACAATTCCCTTTGAATTGTGAAGTGCTACATAGGAAAGCATTAAAGGCCTTCAAAAAACTAGGTCACCTAAATACATATTTTAACAACTTAGTAGAATTGTTAATTATTGTTCTATGGTAATACATGTCGATATCTACAATGAATTATTGGTAGTGTAGTGCCAATGCCTAGACAATGTGAAAGTGATTCGTATGCATAGATATATACGTATACACATGTACACATATATATGTATACATACATATTTGTGTATATATGTATACATATATACAAAGCAAGACTGTTAACCTATGACTGTAATGAAGGAAAAATAGAAGCAAAGGGATGAAAAAAAGTAAGTCAGAGTTTAACAAATCTCATATTTGATAGGCATGTACAACACATACACATAATCATGCACAACAAAACAGGAACTACACTTAACATTGTATACAAGGGAAACAAATCTGTTAACTAGGAATTTGTGTGGCATGTCATGGAGGTAATGGGAAGGGATGCACATTAAACATGACTACACAAAATAATTGGTGGGGGTGTTGGGCGATTAATGCGAGCAACTGGACTGAAAGGGTGGTGAACTGTTACTCTCTAATGGTTAAATAGATAATCATAAATAGAGGTACTTCATAAGTTATAAGACCTTTACACAATATGTATAATAAAAAAGTTAACATGTATAGGAAAAGAAGCAAGTCATGTTCTCTCTTGGTATTTGAATATGCCAACATAATCTATGAACACAAACTTTATTCACAACATTTGTTATGGGTTAAGTATAACAACTTAGTTATCAAGAAGTATAACACTACTTAGTTGGTGGGTTTCATAGGGCAAGCTAAAATTGGTTAATTTGAATAGATCTTCTTAAACATATCAACAATCATGATAATATGTACAAAGCTAACCCCAATGTTTGGTTTCTAATAATATCAGCAATCATTTGAATAATAGTAATATTGACTTCAATTTATTATGCAATCTTATTATGATATTGAATTGTAGACCTTAATCTTGCAAGAGTGGTGTCACATTAAGGTTCTAAAATTACATTCATTATATGGATTGATGCAAGTAATAAGAAACCATCAAAAAAATTTAAACTTCCATTCAACACACATTTAACCAATAGATAATTCTTGATATATGTTAAAATAGCAAAGTGTTCAAACAACCAACAATAGATGCATGACTAAATTGATGAAGCAGAACCTATGAAAAAGATAATGCCCCCAAATTTATCAATGACACCTAAAAAGTTGTAATAGTTGCATGACAAAATTGATGAATCAAAAACTATGAAAAAGAGAAGACCCGAAAAATTTATCCATGCCACCTAAAAAACATACAATAGTTGCATGACTAAATTAATGAAGCAGAACCTATGGAAAAGATAACACCCTCAAATTTATCTATGGTACCAAAAAAAACCAACAATAGTTGCATGACTGAATTGATGTAGTAGAACCTATGAAAAAGATATAACACCCTCAAATTTATCAATGACACCTAAAAAAGCTACAATAGTTACATGACTAAATTGATGAAGCAAAACCTATGAAAAAGAAAACACCCCCAAATTTATCAATGTCACCTAAAAAAGCTACAATAGTTGCATGACTGAATTGATGAAGTAGAACCTATGAAAAAGAGAACACCCATAAATTTATCCATGCCACCTAAAAAAGCTACAATAGTTGCATAAATGAATTGATGAAGCAAAATCTATGCAAAAGAGAACACCCCCAAATTTATCTATGGCACCAAAAAAACCAACAATAGTTTCATGACTGAATTGATGTAGCAGAACCTATGAAAAAATATAACAGCCCAAATTTCTTATCAATGGCCACCAAAAAGCTGCCACAATAGCCGTACCATCCAATTGATGTTCAAAACCTATGAAAAGAAATAACAACACACCCCCAAATTTATCAATGGCACCTAAAAAGCTACAATATCGCAGATGATTGAATTGATGAAGTAGTAGAACCCAGACTAAAAGGAGAACACCCAAAATTTATCCATGCCACCTAAAAAAGATAGAATAGTTGCATGAGCGAATTGATGAATCATAACCTATGCAAAAGAGAATATCCCCAATTTTATCTAAAGCACCAAAAATAATAATAGTAGTTGCATGATTGAATTGATGTAGTAGAACCTATGAAAAAGATAACATCCCCAAATTAATCATTGGAACCTAAAAAATCTATAATAGTTGGATTCTTGAATTGATGAAGCAAAACCTATAAAAAAGATAACACTCCCAAATTAATCAATGGCACCTAAAAAGCTACAATAGTTGTAATGGACCTGACCAGATGAAGCAAAACCTATGAAAAAGAGAACACCTATAAATTCATCCATCCAATCTGATACAACAATTGTATGACTAGATTGATCAAGGGTAAATTGGCGTAAAAAGAACACCCTCAAATTATCTGGCGGCACCAAAACCAACAATAGTTGCATGACTGAATTGATGTAGCAGAACCTATGAAAAAGATTTATAACACCCCCAAATTTATTAATGACACCTAAAAAAGCTACAATATTTGCATGACTAAATTGATAAAGTTGAACCTATGAAAAAGAACACCCCAAAATTTATCAGTGACACCTAAAAATTATGCTACAATAGTTGCATGACTGAATTGATGAAGTAGAACCTATGAAAAAGAGAACACCTGAAAATTTATCCATACCACCTAAAAAAGCTACAATAGTTGCATGACTAAATTGATGAAGTGGAACCTATGAAAAAAAAAGAGAACACCCCCAAATTTATCTATGGCACCAAAAAAACCAACAATAGTTGCATGACTGAATTGATGTAGTAGATCCTATGAAAAAGAGAACACCCCCAAATTTATCTAAGGCACCAAAATCAGAACCTATGAAAAAGATAATTCCCCAAAATTGATGAATCTGAACCTATGAAAAAAATAACACCCCAAAATTTATTAGAACCTATGAAAAAGATAATACCCCAAAATTTATCTATGGCACCGAAATAACCTACATTATTTAACTCACTAAATAGATGAAGTAGAACCTAATAAAAAGAGAACACCCCCAAATTTATCCATGGCACTGACAAAACCGAAGATACTAACCTAACTAAATTGATGAAGCAGAACCTATGAAAATTAGAAAACCCCCAAAATTATCCATGGCATGTAAGAGAATAATATTTATCTAACTTAATTGATGAATCAAAACCTATGAAAAAGGGAACATCCTCACATTTATCTATGGCACCAAAAAAACCTTTAATATTTACCTCACTGAATTCATGAAGCGGAAGCTATGAAAAAAGATAACACCTCCAAATTTATTTATCACTGAAAATACCTACAATATTTACCTGACTGATTGATGAAGCACCAAAATTGAAAAAGAGACCACACCAAAATTCCTCCATGCTAGCTAAAAAACCTAACATTTTATATGATTTAATTTATGAAGCAAAACCTATGAAAATGATAACACCCCAAAATTTATATTCGTCGCCCAAAACCAACAACATTTATGCGACTAAATTGTTGAAAAAGAACCTACGAAAAATAGAACACCCCCAAAGTTATGACTGGTACCCAAAAATGCTACCTGAAAAAGAAAAAGAAAACACCCTCAAATTTATCTATGGTGTCGAGCAACCCAACAAAGAAAAAGTTATGACTAGTACCCAGACTGAATGATAATGCAGAACCTATGAAAAAGGAAACACCCTCAAATTTATCTATGGTTCCGAGCAACCCAACAAATATTTTCAGACCTAAACCGAAAACCCTCAACCCATGAAAAAGATAAAAAAAAACCCAAATTTATAGTTGCAAGCAATAAAAGCAACAACATTTATTTGATTGGAAAGATGAAGCGAAATCTATGAAAGAGAGAACAACCCCCAATTTATCTATGGTACCAAAAAAACAACAATATTATTTGTTACTGTAATGAAAAACAACAACCCCATATTAAAAGACAGTGATGCTTGAACAAAAAATTAATTTCCATAGTTTAGTGTGTTTATGAACGCAGTTTTTATAGTGTTCATAAACACCACAAACTTCTTATAGAAGCACCCTCCACCTACATAAAAAAAATGCAAACATACCACAAGAAAGTCTAACAACTATAAAAATAGAAAACATAAAAAATAGTGAAGCCTTAGTGAGCTTTCAACTCACCTAGGTCAAATGGACGTTGTAGATGGACTAGAGGTGTTGTTTGGAGCCTACACTCGTCTGCTTGCAAGAAGAAAAGCATGCAAACCCATTAAACTTATTTGTTAAATGCAAATGGACACAACAAAGCAACAAATAGAATGCACATTGAAAGTGTGGTTTTACCTGCATGGTTGTCTTCCAGTGAATGCGTAAGAACCCTGCAATGACGTCGAACAATGTGGGAGATTGCATAGCCAAGCTCAAAGGCATGGAGCTATCGGAGGCTTCTACTAACTGGCGCATGGTTGCAATGACACCGGACTCTGAGCGTAGCATGTAGTGGTGGTGGGATTGAAGTTGCAAAGACCTTAAGCAAACACGTTCTGGCCCGTATGTGAAGAACAATTGAGAAGATGGTAGATTGAAAGGGGAGAAAGTTGGCAAGTTGTATGAGGCACTAAGAGCATTGAATGCATAACCTTGGACTCATATTTTGCATGGGATTTCGTGGAAGTAATAAGAGGGGACACACATTAAACACAACTGTACAGAAGAATTGGTGGGGGTGGCGAGCAATTAATGTGAGCCAGTGGAGTGAAAGGGTGGAAGACTGTATTTTCATTATGTGGCAATCCGGTCCACTTTGGATGTCAGGCCACACACCAACTAGAGGTGGGACCATGCACGTATCAGTCACATGGCCAAAAATCGAATTTTTTGACACCTTGGCCAAATCGTGTAAGGCCATGTGCCATATGCGATTTCAAAAAAAATTAAAAATGATTTGTTTATGTTTAAAACTAATTTATATATTGAATAAATTTGCAAATCCATGTGAACCATCAACCATCAAAGTTAAAATGCGCACATTCCGACCCCTCTCCCCTAAATATGATACATGTTTCAATACCAAAAAGAAAGTTAAATATGATACACATGTGAAATTATACTTCTCATGAATCATACCATCCCATTTATATGTGATCACTTTTGATGAACATCTCTTCACTAGGCTTTCAATAACACAATAAAAATTTCTGCTTACCTTTCCAAATTATTAATTTCAATTATCGTAGAGGAGAGGGGCCTATAATGGAGCAGGGTCCAATAGTGGGGATAAAAGTAGTCCTCAGTGGGTCCCATAGTGGAGCACTTTAATATTCAATTGCAAAAACATTTTTATCCATAAAGCACAAACTAACAAATCATGTGATGCCACATCAGCGCACCAATAAAACATGACTTAGTGCACCACTATCGGTCTCACTTTTTTTTGGGCCTTTTGGATACTCAACAAAAGCATGTTGATGTGGCATCACATTTGATGATGTGGCCCTAAAACAAAATATAGAAGCACATGAGTTGCCAAATAAACTATTGCACAGAATTAGGAGTGATTTGAAATTTCCACATAGGATTTTGAGAAACGGTTAGGTGCTCCACTATGGGCCCCTCTCCCCTAATCAGCTTATAATTGTTTAATTTTTTAAAGAAAATAGAAAACAAAATAAAAGATAATAATCTTTTGAATTAATTATAAAATTGTCCGATTGAAAATTTCATGATAACTGGCAAATGGCAGCTCTACAGACGGGGCAATTGTTCTGACAGAGAAGCCATCGATCGATGCACCCTCTGTGGAAATAATGTTTACATGTGGGAAGGATTCTGACGCTCTCTTCACCATGAATTCCTTCCAGACAAATGCAGCACTTTTCTTTCTTGTCTGCTTCCACTAAACTCTCGTACTTAACTTTAGGCAGCCCTCGAATCTTCCACCTGCATAAACAATCTCCCTTAATGCGGATAAAACAGGCGCGAGGCGAGATGTGCGTGAACATTGAGAATCCAATAAGCAGTCCCAACGCCCCATTAATATATTGCAATGAAGGGAGCACAAATTTGTGTGCCGCCTCTGGGAGATCTACAACATCGCTGAGAAAGCAATTTCCTGCGACCGCATCCAAAAGAAGAAGCAACATCCAAATAATGAATCCCACGCCAATGCACAAGGCGTATAATATTAAAACCAAAGGAACAATCGTCCTTAAGTTTCGGAATTTGGCTGCTGCTCTGCGCAGAGACAATCTGAAATCCATGAGAGAATTCCAAGACTTCTTTGCAACTAAAACCGAAGGCAGTGTCATCTTATAACTTGCTCTTCTTCCCTCTTTTAGCCATTAATAACTGTTCGGTTTTTGAAGTAGGGTGGATCTGGTCGAGGCTGATTTGAATGTGAGATCGGGTGTTCCATAAGCTTTTTGAAGCCAAATTCTACTGTGTGTGATGGCGACGGCTCCGTTAAATGTTTGTCCCAAGTTCTGGTCGGGTAGAGACTTCTGCGCAGTTCCATTTTGACGGGATTCTAGGAAACCGGGTTTGAAGATCATTGTATTGGGAAGTCCAAACGAAACGGGAAACACGGGAAAAGAATGACGCGTCTTTTGACATGTGGTCGGCTACTCTAAGCGTTGACAGCTTAGGTGGCTTGTGTGCGGCCCATGCAATCCATTGCTTTCACCAACTCCTAATTCAAATCACCCTTGCGCGCTCAAGAAGTTTGAATGGATAAAAGAAACAGATTGCCTTGAGTTTTTAACCGAATGTCTAAAAGAAATCTGGTCTCATGGAATGCAGGATATACGCAATGAAAAGGCTTTAGGAACATTCAACCAAATGCAATTGGCAGGTGTAAAGCCAAACTTCGCAACCTTTTTCAGCAGCCGCCCTGCCTATACCAAAATGGGATTTTGTTAACAGGGTATGGAATCCGTCAAAGGCTAAAGGATGGGAATTTCGTGGGATGTTGTAGTTGCAACTACCTTGGTAAACATGTATGCAAAATGTGGAAGCATAGACAAGGGGCGTGAACTGTTTGACAGAATACTTCAAAGAAATGTAATCTAATGGATTGTCATGATTGCAGGAGATGCAGAATGTGGAAGCATAGACAAGGCATGTCAATTGTTTAACAGAATTCCTCGAAGAAACATGTTCTCACGGAATGCCAGACTCTACAACCTTTGTCAGCATCCTCCTAGCCTGTGCCAAAACGGTAGCTTTTGGCATAAAAGATCGAGAAATTTTGTCAGATGTTGTAGTTGCAACTGTTCTAATAGAGAGATGTTTGCAGAATGTTGCACTCTACAGGTGTCCCAAAATTCTTCCTATTCGCATTCAGAGTTGTTTTCAATTGTGCCCTCCTATTATTTTCCACCAACTAATAATTACTCTTCTATTTCTTAGTTCCTTGACTTCAATCATTTCTAAAATATTTTCAACCCCTCTTTATTATATAGGGGAAAGGACCCAATACTCGAGCATGTTTCAATAGTTGTGATAGTATTTGTTTATAAAATGTACGATATTTTTAACAACATTGGATCAATAGTTGTGACTTTAAAGTTGTTAGTGTTGATGATGACTACCCATAATTAAATGAAATGTATTCCTTAGATCTAAAAAGCAACTAATCATGTGATGCCACATCAACACCCAATAAAACATGATGTAGATGTCAAGTAAACTGCTGTAAAAAATTGATAGTGATTTGAAATTTCCACGTAGTATTTTGAGAAGCGTGAAGTTAGAGTGCTCAACTACTGGGTCCTCTCCCCTATTGTATCTTTCTCTTCTAAATAATATGCAACCTTATCACCCACCCATACATCTTCCATGATTTATTTACCTTAATTTAAGGAAATTAGAGAGAGGAGGGAGGCCATTCCATAAATGAGTCATCTTCTCTTATCTATTTTGGTTCATTTTAATAATTTAGTTATGCCTAATACAATGATTGGTTTTGAAAAATGATGTATCTTATGAAGAACTTAGAAAATAAATTGATTATAGTTCAATTCCAAATATGCTTACTCTCAATTTCAAAACTCAATCTTTAGTTTATACATTATTATGTTTGTGTAGATCTATAAATAATGAAATTGACCTACATCATTAATTACATAATTTACAAAAAAGAACCTATATGTCCATTGCCAAATTTCAAAAGTTGGGCCTCAATAGTAACACTTAGCTATTATGATTTGACATGATGCCTAAAACATTCAAAATACACTCTTGAATGTTTTGTTTAACGTCAACCCCTAATTTATTAAAAAAATAGTAAACATGCAATGCACATTGAGAGTGTTTAGAAATAAACCTTCATTAGTCATTACATCACCATAGAAAACTGCTGTAAAAAATTGATAGTGATTTGAAATTTCCACGTAGGATTTTGAGAAGTGCAAAGTTAGAGTGCTCAACTACTGGGTCCTCTCCCCTATTGTATCTTTCTCTTCTAAATAATATGCAACCTTATCACCCACCCATACATCTTCCATGATTTATTTACCTTAATTTAAGGAAATTAGAGAGAGGGGGGAGGCCATTCCATAAATGAGTCATCTTCTCTTATCTTTTTTGGTTCATTTTAATAATTTAGCTATGTCTAATATGATGATTGGTTTTGAAAAATGATGTATCTTATGAAGAACTTGGAAAATAAATTGATTATAGCTCAATTCCAAATATACTTACTCTCAATTTCAAAACTCAATCTTTAGTTTATACATTATTATGTTTGTGTAGATCTATAAATAATGAAATAGACCCACATCATTAATTACATAATTTACAAAAAAGAACCTATATATCTATTGCCAATTTCAAAAGTTGGGCCTCAATAGTAACACTTAGCTATTATGATTTGACATGATGTCTAAAACATTCAAAATACACTCTCGAATGTTTTATTTAAGGTCATCCCCAAATTTATTAAAAAAATAGTAAACATGTAATGCACATTGAGAGTGTTTAGAAATAAACCTTCATTAGTCAATACATCACCATAAGAGTGTATATATATATATATATGGTTATTGTTTTTGATAATTTTATCAAGTTGTTAAATTGATATCATGGGAGATTGAAAAAAGAGAGAAATGCACATGTTCTAGGAAATCCCTTTATCCTTATCTCTATTTTAAAAAGAATTTGATCCTAGCATGATTTAGATCGAAAACCTAAAGGTTTCGATCTATACAAAATATTGAATCCATGTAATACATTGTTTCTTCTATAGATTATGCAATTGAACTAAATGGTCAGATATAATTTTGCTTGATTTAGACCATTTCATTTAGCTAAAAGAGTGGTTTTATGCTAATATAACATTGAAAATAGCTTAAAATCTCAATCGTAAATATCATAATTAAGATAATATTAAACAATTTCTTTCTAGATTTTAAACAAGAAAAATAAAATCATAAATTAATCTGAGCCTAATTAATGTAAGGTGCTACTATTTTATTTTCTTAAAATTTGTGAGGTGCTTACATATCCAAGCAACCTCTATGCTTATCCAAGAAACCACTATCCATATCCAAACAAACTATATCCCCTTTCACACCCCCCACAATGTAAATAGATTTAGGGTTATTCATAGATAGATAGGGGATAGATACCCTCAATTTTTAGAGATTGTCAAGTGTAGAGACCACCCTCATTAACAATCTAGATTGTTATCAATAAATTTTTCATTTCCTTAGTCCTATGCAACACATTAGCCCTTGAAAAAGGATTTTAGACCAAGTCATGATGTCCCTATCAATGCCTTTCTAAAAAATCTAAAGGGTGGTTGGATATATTCCTAGTAAGTTGAAAAATAAAAAAGAGCAACTTGATAGATACTAATGATGAAATCCATAAGTGCACTAGAAGGTAAGTCTTATAAAATTTCCTTGCTAGAATATAAAATAAGATAGAGATAATTGTAGGTGTTAAAAATCAAGTTGCGGTAATATTTGGTGTCTTGTACAAGCCCCTAGTAAATTAAGGTATTAAAAAAAAGAGTTAAGATGTATAAATTAAATCAATTAAATGTTTATGGAAAATTCTGATAAGAAGAGAGTAAAATAATTTATTGGTGAGATCAAGATAGGTTTTGAAGAGAATTTAATGATCATGATAGAAAATAAGAAGGAAGAAGAATCCTAGGATTGAGAGAAAAGATAACAAAAAAGGTTAGAAAAATATGATAATCATCAAGAGAGTGTATCATGAGGGATGTAGCTGATAAAAACCCTAGTATTGAGATAAATAGATCCTCAATGAACATGGAATTCATGAATATTAAAGAAATAGTGTGGTTTATGATCTAAATTGGAACTATAGAGTAAATTGTAACTTAAATGATAAGGAAGTTGAAATAATATAAGGTAACATTGAAATTAGAGAAGTTTGGCCTTATTTGTAGGGATACTATAGATGTGATTGCTATGGGGAAGAAGAGGAAGTAAATAAGGGAGGAAGTAAAGAAGTTGTTAAGTGGTGACAAAAATGAGATAATATTTAGCTATAGAATAAAAGAAGTCACCAAAAATTTAGATTTTTCCAAGGAAACTTTGGACATGATAGATGATAGAAATTCCTAGGTTGAGGAAGAAAAAAACTCAAAGAAAATTGAAGATAAATCAATTATTAATTATGTGTTATCAACCAACACATTCTCAAAGCTAAAGAGACAATATGAGGAGATTAACATCATGGACTAAGAGTCACCTCCCATGTTGTCAAAATAAAGAACAACTTCTAAGGACTCCCTATAAGTAGTGAATCCTTAATTGGGTTAGAGAAAGGAAAATTAAGAAGCAATTGTGTATGAGATTTGTGACAAATATTAGGAAGTGATTTCTTATATGTTAAATTGGATGGATATCCATACCTTGTTCAAAAGCTCCCATTTTGGCATAGGCTAGGAGGATGCTAACAAAGGTTGTACAACCTGGATTTACGTCTACCAATTTCATTTGCTTGAAATTTCCTAAAGTCTTTATAAGAAATCAATTTTGTGAGAAATATCCAATCAGGGCATTCCATGAGAACATATTTCTTTGAGGCATTCTATTAAATAGTTGATGTACCTTGTCTATGCTTCCACATTCTACATATCCTACAATCATAACAATCCATTAGATCATATTTCGTTGAAGTATTTTGTCAAACAGTTCACGCCCCTTGTCTATGCTTCCACATTTTGCATACATGTCTACCAAGGTAGTTGTGTAACTACAACATTTTATTGAATTCCCATCCTTTATCCCTTTGATGGATTCCATGTCTTGTTAACAAAATTCCATTTTGGTATAGGTAGGAAGGCTACTAAAAAAGGTTGTGAAGTTTGGCTTTACACCTACCAATTGCATTTGCTCGAAAGTTCCTAAAGCCTTTTTAACAAATTCAGTTTGCGTATATCCTACATTTCATGAGACTAGATTTCTTTCATGCACTCAGTCAAACAACTCATGCCTTGTCCTTCCACTTGTTGCTATAACTATATTCATCACGAGGCAATCTATTTATTTTATCCATTCAAACTTATTGAGTGTGTAATGATGATTTGAATTTAGTTTTGCAGCTTGATTTATGCACCAAAATTGCATTCTTGAGTGCTCACTACTATGGTTTACAAGACTGTTTAGGAGAGTGGAAAAGGAGTTGGTGAAAGCAATGGATTACATGGACCCCACACCAGCCACCTATCACCTAAGCAATCAATGCTTAGAGTGTGTTGATTAAGCCCAACCTGAGAAGAACAAAATGATATGATCATCTGAGTTGGCATGTGGGCTCCATCTACTTTTTGAAGTTATTTTTTAATGAAATATTGTTAGGGTATAGTTAGCTTATTTTATAGTTAAAAAACTAATGAGACATGTGAGAAAAGATGTAATTGAAAATGGAATTTAAATAGTAATTATATGGAAAATAAATAGAATATAGTTATAAGTGATAAAAGAAATGGATGAAAATGAAATTCACATACTAATCACAAATAATGAGATGAAATTGAATAAAAATTTATATTGTGACAAAAGAAATAGAGAAAAATGAAACTCACATACTAGTCAAATATAATGGGACAAATTAAATCATAATATGATTAAAGAAATGGAAGAAAATAGAACTTACACACTAATCAAATATAATGGGACAAAATAAACATTAATGTGATTAAATAAACAATGGAATATGGAACTTGCATACTAGTCAAATATAATTTGATGCAGTAAAAATAGTAGTTATAATGTGCCAAAAAATAAAAAGAAAATGTAACTCACATACTAATAAGATATAATGGAGGTAAATTAATGGAGTAGTTATAAGTGATGAAACAAGTGAAGGAAGATTATATTCACATACTAATTAGATATAATGAGACTAAATAAATAAATAAATATGGAATCCATGCACTAAAGAGATATAATGAAACAAAACAAATGGATGAAGATGAAACTCACATATTAAGTAAATAAACTGGAACCTAATAACTAAGAAATATGGAATTAATGTGTTAAGAAAAAGAAAAGAAAAATGAAAAAAAATGAAATTCAAACTAAAAGGATACGGTGAGACAAATTAAATGGACGAATATGGAACCCACACATCAAATTGGACAATCAAAACTTCCTATATATTAAATAAAAATGAGTCAAAGTGTAGAAATTTATATTCAAACCAAACATTTTTTTAACTCATTAAGCTTATAGATTTATATATCATTTTTAAAAAAATAAATAGTTATTTGATTTCAATTTATATTAGTATTTTGATAATGATACAATTACATGCATTGAAAAAAGGTTAATCCTGAATAATGATGAAATTGCATACTTTGATCGAAGTTAATACTAAAATATTGATGTCACTGGAGATTGTTTGACCATTATAGATGGATGATGTCAAAATTTATTTGATAGTAAATGTCTATGTATAATGGGCTATGGAAATTTGAATGCACTTATGGTCTTAGTTCTTCTATATACATTAATATGTTAAATTTAATATACCTTTCCCTAAATGTAATTTAGAATGATGAAATAGTATGAATGTGTAATGGAATAGTTCCTCTATTTTATATAAATTTAGTTTAATTAAATAAATGTAATAAAATTTATATAATTAGTTTATATTTAATTAAAGAGTTGGTTTTGAAATATTGTTAAAAATTAAATGATTGTAGCTTATATGTATATATGGTTAATTAATTTTGATGTAATTTTTTTTTAAGTTTCAAATTGAAATGTTCTTAGAATAAATGCTCTCACTATTTGACCATATCACCCCATCACCAAGACATGGCAATAAGTCACATAAATGTGTACTAAGTCAACTCACCATTGTAAGTGAAAAAGGATGAGAAATTGTAACTTTTTAAAATTTGGAATCAATCTCAAACTAGGATAAATCTTGAGGCACTTAGGATTGACCAATGAAAAAATAGAGGAGATATTATGTTTAGGAACAAGCATATGAAAGTGTATTGTCATAAATTGTCACCCTTGACAATTTCACACTATGTTTTTTCCCCCTAAATTATTGAGCCTAACTAGCCCCCTAATTTCCTAAAGTATGCATTCTATTTCCTATTTTTATCATTTTTTGAGAAATTGCAAGCATCAAACAAATGCAGTAATTTATTTATTTTTTCCCTTAAAACCCTAAGTTCTAGAAAATAGGGACACGACTGGGATGCCCTTGGTCATCCAAGTCCCCTTTTTTTGTTAGGATCCAAATTTAAGTATGTTGGTGTTGGTATGTTAACATTTGAAATTCAAGTTGTAAATGTCAGTTATTAAGATTGATTTTTTGTGAAATTAGAGAAATGCCTATAAATACCCAGTCTTTTTGCCATTTGAAACTAGAAGAAGAATTTATGAGTAATTATTATTGTCAAGAGCACTATCAGGTGAGTCAAGAGCAACATTTCAAAGCTTTATTGCAACAATTCAAGATCCAAGCAAGATGTCAAATCCTATGTGATCTTATATATGTGTTCATGTTATCACTATTTGTGAAGGCTAACCATTTTTGTAGGTCTCCAAGCAATTCAAGCAATCAAGCAAGAAAGATCCAAGGCCTTGAGGTGATGTGTATGACTTTATCCTTTCAAGGAAGCCATTGAAGGGTGGTGAGTTGTAGCACTTTATCGATTCATCATTCCTTCCTAACATTTATCCATTTTTATCATTGACATTTCCATTGTGGAAGTGGAAACACTAACATGGGGTTTAACCAAGGAAAGCCCCTAAATGACACAACATTTCTTCTCTTTGTGAATGTGTATATTTCAACTTTGAAGAGGATTGAAGGAAGCTTGAAGATCATTTATACATTGTTGCATTTGAAACACTACATCTTGTCAAGCTACAAAAACTCACTTAATATAGAATTATCCAATAGTGGTCCAACAAGTCTACAAGTGAAAATAGGGATCTCAAATCTTCCATAAGAGGATTACAAAAATAGAGTAGGACACCCCTAAAAGGACCTAGATTCCCTTGCGTGACTTTTTCCTCCTACAATGACTGACATCAAACTTTCAAGATAGTTACACATCACTTTTCCATCCCCAGATCTACCTGCAAATCTTTGTTTTAGTTTGTTAATTGTCGATATCTTGCATTTTTCATATTAGTGCAAATAGTATAATTAGGCTAATCAAAGAAAATAAATTCCAATCCATTCCAAGACTCTAAAAGATGAAGATATACATTTGATTGGCTCACCTTCATGGTGGAAAGTCTATCTAATCACCTTATTGATTTGCATCCTAATGTACCTTTGAAAAAGGAGTAAAATCAATCCTAGGTTTAGACATTAAATTTAGGGTTCCCTTTTTTTATGTTACATTTTGGTGAACCCAAAATTTTGAAATAATAAACCTTTTGAAATCTAAAGTAGTTCACCTTAGATCTAGGTTTTTCATTGCATTTTCTTGCATTATTCATGTATAGTTTCATTTTTGCATCATAAAAGACATAAAAACTCAAAAAAATTGCATACAATATTACATCATAGGTTCATTAGGATTTATTTTAGTTATTTAGATCAAATCTACATTCAAAATTGTAATCACAATTGTTACTTTTTATTCAAACATTGTTACACATTTGCATTTGGGTTACATTGTCTTAAATTAAACAAATTTTGGGAAAATATTCACTATCACAACTATTTGCATACAAACCCAAAATCCCTAAGCAATCTTCTAAACATTCAAACTTTTAGTTTTTACCCCAATATATAGGACCAAGACACCCTTGGGTGCCTCTGTCCTATTACTAGTGTCTCAGAAAAATTTTGCACTATTACTAGTGTCTCAGAAAATTTTTGCACAAGTCTTTGTCTCTATATTTTCAGTCTATTTTTGCTTGCAAATGTCTAATTTGATATTCTAAAAAAGTATTATTGCATGTGCAAAAATAGTGTCATTTTTCAAGTATTTTGTTACAAATTTAAAAAAAATTGTTGCATTTTAGTCCTAGAAAATATCATATCTAGATAGGACAATTGTTTACATTTTCTAAAGCATTCCATAATTTTGGTAAATTAGTTTTCATTTTCTTCAAAAGTTCAAAACCCTAGGTTGTTACAGCACATTGTAAATTTGGAAACTCGTAATTTAATAAAAATAAAATTAATTCTAAATCTGGGTTTGCAAGTTATCACATAGTTACTTCTTGTCACTAGTGCCTCTAAAATTGAAATCTTTGAAAAAGACCTAATAGAACATAGACAACCTAAGGTGTCCTACTCCTCCAAAACTTGCTTTAGATCCTAGAAAAAAACTGACACCTATGTTAGTTTGCAAAATTTGGAATATGATTTCTAGATCTGATGTTTGTTTTTCAATTATGTTTCGAAACCTCTATAATTTTGATCATTTGATCCATAAGGAAAGAATCAACACATTTCTTTTTCAAAGATTTTCTTTTGATATGGTAACTCATGGCCTATATAATTTTAATCTCCCTACTTATGAGAACAATTTAAGAAAACAAAATGAAATCATTGACTAGCATGTTAGTCATTCTCCTAATCTCTCCTAATTATGAGAGTATCTTGGCTCAAGAGAATGAAATCATTGACACATTTATTAATATCACTTTTCCTAATTTATGAATTCATCTCCTAGAATCTCTCCCACTTGTGAGAATGTTTCAGTGCAAGAGGATGCAATCATGGATAATCATGAAAATCATAGTTGTTCTTCTCCTAATATCTCACCTACTTGTGAGGAAGGTATCTTGGTGTTAGATGGTGCAAGGGCACCATTAATCAAAATTTCTCAATCCAACTTGTTAAGGTCTAGGCTTTAGATTTTGGGATATTTTTGTCTAAATAAGGTCAATATGACCATTTTGATGTTAAATAAGTCATTTTGATGGTTCTCAGGTGTTTAGAGGGTCATTTGTGCAAAATTACAAAAGAGATGAAAAGTTGTCAAATTGAAATGTTACATAAAGTTGCCAAAAGTTGCAAATTTGCATTTTAAAGGGATATCAATGGTCAAGACATTTAAAAGTCAATTTTTGGAAGTTGAAAAATTTGTTTCTAGAGGAATGGGTATAAATACATTTGAGAACTCATTGTGTGGTGGTTGGAGAAGTTTGTAAAAGGATTTCAAACAATAAAACTTTGATTTTCCTTCAATTTTCTATAAATTTTGTGTTTACAGGGGCTCTATACAGCCCATACAACAACTTGTTGATTCTAATTGTTTGAGATAACATAAGTTTTTGTTTCACCTATCTTTTGAATCCTTGAGACTTTTCACAAGGTTTAGTGCATTTTATCTTTAAATTTCTTAGATCGGGTCTAAAATAGGGTTCTTGAGGGTTTTGTAAGTTTCAAACATGTTTTAAACCCATTTCACCTTTTTTCAGTACTATTTCTTGGTGGAATTGGCATAATTCATTAGTTTTAGGTGTATGAGGGGTTTGTGAGTGCAGGGGAGGCCTGAGAGTTGTGTTGGGCATGAAGCCCTAGTGTGAAATTGGTGTTTTCCATGAGGAAAAGTGAGTTTTGAGTTGGAGAAATGTTGTTTGTGATTGAATTGAGTGTGTGTAGGCTCTTTTGCACCTGTTTGAAGTGTTGATGAGTTTATGTAAGCATTGGATGGGTGATTTTCAATAAGCCCTAGGTTCTTTGAGTAAAAAGGAGGGTTTTGTGATTTGACAAGTGGATGATTTATTTTCTAAGAAACAAGGGTGGATTCCTTGGTTTGAGCACATGTGAATTTCTGCCACTAGGTTTCAGAGGGTTTGGAGAAGTTTAGAGATAAGTCTCTTTGTAAAAGAGGCCTAATTTGAGGCCTAAAAAGTGTAGAAAGCTTGTTTTGTTGAAATTGTTCTAAAGTAATATATTATGTGGTTGATATATGTTTAAAGGTGCCCTAATGGATCTTTGAAATGATTCAAGTCTTGGCCTAAAAGAATGAAATTGAGGAGTTATACCCGATTAAGTTGATTTCCAATGTTACAAGGAATTTGAGAAAATTGGTTGACATAGTGTGAACTCAAGGGTTTGGTGATCTGATAGTTGTTTTGTTAGTTGATTTTGTGTTAAGTTTTGTTGCAGGATCTCCCCTAATTGCATCATTAGAGGATCCAATCATTGAGCATCATGAGAATATTATTTGTTTCTCTCCTAATACATATCCTACTTGGGAAGATATATGGTGCAAGAGGATGAAATTATTGATACATTTCTTTCAAAAGATAGTAAGAGGTATTACATAGATGAAGACACTAAGGTGACATTAGATTCCCCCTCGATAGAATATCATCAACAAGAAGTCCAATCCATTAAGGTTATGAATGCGCAATTGGATATTAGATCTCCTTTGATTATTGGAATTCCTAAAACTCCTTTTGTACCTCCTAAATTCCTCTAATTATTGAACCTTCTAAGTCACCTCTCAGTATAGGGCCTCCTAAACCTCATGGCCATATCCTAAATTTTGCAAAACAACTTACCAGTAATCATGTGACGTAACAACCAAGTTATCATATTATAGCTCACACATATAACACTAGAAATAATAAGCAATCAACAAAAAAATCCAACATCCATTCCATTGCCTCAACCATACCTCCCACCCACACCTAACATTCTACAACATAGTGGTAAATAATTTGATCTTGTTGAGAAAATTCGTAATACACCTACTAAGATCTCTTTGTGGGATTTAATTCAAACATCACCTGTTTATCATGGCATGCTTCAAAATGATTTGCAAAAAAATGTTGTCCCTCCTAGTGTGCAACCAAATGAAGTAGCAACCTTAATTGAGGGTATGAATTTAGTTAATTTGGACATGGTCTTTCATCAAAGTGAATTACCCCCTTTGGAAATGCAAAAACAAAATGATTCCTTGATGATAATGGCTAGTATTAACCAAGTTGGGATTAGGCGTAACCTTATTGAAAATGGTTCAGGGATTAATGTTTGTAGTGTAAATATTTTAGATGGAATTGGAGCGGATAAAACTTTAATTCAACCCACTAATTTTTCAATCAAAGGCTTTGATAAGATGGAAAGACAACTTGGTACATGATAACGTTATCTATTAAAGTTGGTAAGGTTGTGTTGCATACTCCCATCCATGTCATGCCCCATTATTTTTCATATAATCTTCTCGTGGGTAGACCATGGATTCATGAGATGAAAGGTGTGCCCTCAATGCTTCATCATCTAATGAAATACACTACCAAAAATAAGGTTTACACAATAAAAGTTGATCCAAAATCTGAAAATTATTTACAAACTGAAACAGGAATGAAGAATGCTTTTAGAACATTAACACCAACTACAAAAGTCGAACCTTTTAAAAGAAAATATAAATATGAGTGTATTTCATCAGTGATAAAGTTGTTGGATGATGTTTGGGAATCATTATATTTCACACCTACATTTATGGTGGAATACAAGATTACACCATCAAAATTAGAAAAAGAAAGACAAGCCACATTGATATCAACACAAGCAATCACTAAAAAATAAAAAGCATTTGACTCCACAACTTATAGCAATGAGGAAAACATAAATTACACAACCAATTACGATGAAAATTATCATGAAAAACTACCTTCTTCGAAAGCAACAAAATCCATTTATGGAAGAGGTTATCAAATTTTCAAACAATTTGGCTATAATGGAAAATGATTTGGTGTAAAAGAAAAAGGTATACATGTCCCTATAGAGCCTAACATGCAAGAAACAATAAAATGTCTTGGTTATTTTCCTTAAAAAATACCAAAAACATCTTCACTTAATCATACAAGAGACAAATAACATTTGCTGCTACTCCTTGCTATGTGGTAGTAGTAGTATCACAACATGCTCACTACCATGCATGGGGGTATAAACTAGGTTTATGCAATCATATTTCATTTCACAAGGAGAAGCATATCATAATCCATCTTGGCTCACCTTTTTCCCTACACTTGGGTGGCAAGGGGTTAGGTAGCCTTGTCCTAGGCATATTCCTTGTAGCAAGGGACCCCTCTTTATCTCCTTAAAATGTTAGTGTAGCAATACACTAGAACATTTTAATGGGGGGAATATAGTCCCCCACTCATCATTTGCATAAGAAATTATCCCTTTTTAGTGATGATAGCATACATATCCTAGAAAGTGTGACCTTGGCAATAAATGTGTGGGCTTCTTGATCTATGTTAGTGTCTCCTTTGTGGTGATATTGGGCTTGATGCCCTTTATGTATGTGACCTTTCTTGGCATATGACGTTCCCTTTGGTGGTAATTCTATGGCTAGTATGCCCTAAGGAATGATTCTTCTATTCCATGATTATTCCTCTCCTAGTGGCGATGTCATGTTTGATATTCCCTAAGGTGTGACCTTTCATATTTTAAGCAAAGCCCCTTTGTTGTATTGTAAATCACCTTTTGTGGTGGTGTTGTTATAACAACCCTCAAGTTTTTGGCCTTATCTTGTCGTCATTAATGTGCCTCCTTAGGTGAGTTTGTGCACCTCCTTAGGTGAGTTTGGAATTTTCTCTTCACTTTTTTCACACATGTTGAACTTAGTATAGTGCTCGCATAACATCTTGATCATTTTGTAGCACCTTATTGGAGTTATCAGGGAGTATAACTCTTGGTATGGCTAACATGGGCACACACCTAGTGAATATTGGACTTCACTAGACCTAGTACATTTCTCATTTTACTAATTTTTCATGGGTACACACCTATTGAATATCAGACTTCACTAGACCTAGTGTGTTTCTCATTTTCACCTTGGGGGCTCACCTAGTGATTATTGAACTTCACTAGCCCATGTGGCCTTCCTGTTTTTGATTCACCTAAAAAAAAATCAAACTTTTCTATGGCATGATTCATGAACACCTCTAGTATGGATCCTAGCATAACACAACTTGCTAGCCCATGATCGTACATACCCTCCTTTTTTCATTTCACTGTGACATCATGTATGTTTGTGTATGTTGTCTTGATAAATTTCATACATGTGTGTTCCTTTGTGCTTATGTTGTCTTACTATAGGATCTTAGATCCTGGGGGCTTGCACGCTCCCCCTAGATCCTTAGTCATCCTATCTCTCCAACAATTGGACAATTAGACCCCTCTTGATATAGATTTTCTATTTTAATATGAGTCTGAGCATAAGTTCATACTCTCACTAAAGTGGGGACTAAATGTATAGTCGTAAATTTTCACCCTTGACAATTTCACACTATGTTTTGTCCGCCCTAAATTATTGAGCCTAATTAACCCCCTAATTTCCTAAATCATGCATTCTATAGCCTATTTTTACCATTTTCTTAGAAATTGCAAGCATCAAAAATTTAAAATTCACATTGCAAATGTTGGTTATCGAGATTTAATTTTCAAGAAATTAGAGAAATGCCTATAATTACCTAGTCATTTCACCATTTTAAACTAGAAGAAGAATTTATGAGAAATTATTATTTTCAAGAGCACTATCAAGAAATTCAAGAGCAACATTTTAGAGCTTTATTGTAGCAATTCAAGATCCAAGAATCATGTCAAATCCTATGTGATTTTATATATATCTTCATGTTATCATTGTTTATGAAGGCTAACCCTTCTTGTAGGTCTCCAAAAAATTCAAGCAATCAAGCAAGAAAGATCCAATACCTTGAGGTGATGTGTATGACTTCAAACCTTCAAGGAAGCCACTGAAGGGTGGTGGGTTGCAACACTTTATGGATCAATCATTCCTTCCTATCATTTATCCATTTTTATCATTTCCATTGCTATTGTGGAAGTAGAAACACTAACATGAGGTTTGACCAAGGCAAGCCCCTAAATGACACAACATTGATATTCTCTTTGTGAACATGTGCAAATTTTAGGTTTGGAGAGGATTGACGGAAGCTTGAAGATCATTTATCCATTTTTTTAATTTGAAACCCTACATCTTGTTAAGCTATAGAAACTCACTTACAAAATTATCCAATAGTGATTTGACAAGTCTGCAAGCAAAAATGAGGATCTCAAATCTACCATTAGAGGATTGCAAAAAGAGAGTAGGACACCCCTACAAGGTGTTGAACACACCAGAAAATTAAGAGGGGGGATGAATCAATATTCTATCAAATTTCAAACTCCCAGGATCAGACCTATACTTCAAATACTACCACATATGCATGAACATGAAAGATTAACACAATGCACAACTCAACACAACACCGGATGCACATGTAAAACCCCACAAAGGGAAACTGTGGTGAGAAAAGCTACTAGGAGCTACTATCCTAATCTAGCCTCACAATATGAATAACATTTACAACTTTATTTTAGGGATACAACCCAAGGAAGCTGATACTTCCTGAAATATAGGTTTTAGGTTTACTCCCAAGGAAGTTGTAGAACTCCCTAATTACACATTGTTTTAGGGATACAACCCAAGGAAGCTACAAATCCCTAATTTGAGAGAAAACTCAAGAATGATTATGTCTGAAACTGACAATTAAGCTCAATCCTCTTGATGATTGCAATTCTGCTTTGTCACTATTTTGTCTGAAACTAACAATGAAGCTCAATCCTCTTGATGATTGCAGTTCTACTTTTTCACTTCTCTTTTGATGATTGCAATTCTGCTTTGTCACTTCTATTTCAAATGATGATTGCAATTTTACTTTGTCACTTCTTCAAATGTCTTCTTTGTTTCCTACTAGCTCATTGTTTTCAACATTCAAGAAGATTTTCCTTTGGCTCACTACCTCCAACAAAAAATTAAGCACACTTCTTCACTTCCCTTCTTTCACAAAGATATAATCAACTTGAATCCAGACAAGATCAACCACTTTTGCACTTTTTTTTGGTCACTTACATAATTATCATAATGCATCATACATCCATAATTTTGCATCCATGACCTACATAAACTAGGTTTACAATCTATACAATATATTATATTGATTACATTACATGTCAGCCTATAACAACAAAAATATTACATCTCCAAGTCAGCCAAAGATAAAAACAATCAACGTGAAATGTGTAGAGGGAAAGACCAAAGGGACTACATGCAACACCGACAAGAGGAACAAACCTTGCAAAATCAAACACATGCTTAACCTAGTCCTAAACAATCTTTGCATCTTCAGTCTTCTATAAACATCATTTGCACACTTTGAAAATTAAAATTGAGTTGTCCCTAAGCAAAAAATATGTAACTTGTATGTTGATCTTCACATTATTGGTGGTAGACATGAATGATAAAGCATTACTTACACTTTTTTGGAAGAATGAGGATATGTCATTGATGTATTTTTTGGAAACATGAGCATGAGGGATATGCACATGGTATACTATTATGTGTTGCAGTGTTGTCATTGATGTCAACATTGTATTTTGGTGTGAAGGCTTGTAATTTTATGTTTGTGGAAGAAAATTTGCAAGATGGTTTGATCTCTAGGGTAAAGATACTTGTGATGGAGATTGACTAAGTATCAATTTTGATAATTCTATGTAACAGAGCATCTAGTTTTTGGGTCCACACTAGACTATGAATTAACATTTCAATCTATGGTTCTAGTATATTTTTGTTGGTTGTTAGAAGCATTTAATTCTAGAATTCCATCTTTTTTTGGATTTTGGGTTGAAAGATATGAATGACAGAAGTTCGGTGTGGCATATTACAATCATTTTTTGTATAGTGCATGTGAGTAGAAGAGTCCGCACTTCTATGTGGATAGAATTTTTATTTTGTAGATTTACAGAGATGTTGAAAGATGTCAATAGAGTGTGGATTCCAATTAGCATAATGCTTTGATGCATGTGTGTCTGAATATGGGTATACAATTGAAGAATTTTTGTATTAGGTCTTCTACGTCACCAACCTAATAGGTGTGAAGATATGCGGATGTTAAATAAGTATTGCAAAGTTATGTGGGAGCTATGCCGACCTATTTCAAATTGTTTTATGGATTGACTCTTGGTGTGAGGCGTGTGTGGAAGTATTTGATCTTTGACAAGTTATATATTGTCTATTTTGTATGATACATCTAATTAGGCTAACCTATCTTTATGTTATGCTTCAAGCAGATATATAAGCTAGATCCTTTTTAGTGTTTTGATGAGTGTAAGACATGTATGTGATGTGAATTAAGAAAATATTATCAAAGCATTACGAATTTAAATTGTGAGTGTTGAGTAGAATGTTAGAGTGATGCAAACGCAGAGGAAAGAATTGTGTTAGATCAAAATTAGATGAAGTGTGTAAAGTCAATTTATTGAGCTTCATTGGAACTATAATCCATGCATGTATGATAGATGCAATTGTAATGGTTCAATCTAGGCTATGAGCCACAAACTTTCTTCTATCTCTTTTTCTCAATGGGAAGTGAGTCCACCTGTAGTGAGCACTTCTATACATATAATTTATAACTGATTATAATATATTGTGAGCTAATCCTCACTATGGTTTTTTCCCATTTTGGGTTTTCCACGTAAAAATCTTGGTGTTCATGTATTATGTGATGTTGAATTATTCATGCTTTATTTCATTTACTACAATTGAATTTGCTAAGTGGATTGGATTTTTAAATATTTGAATAGTTTAAAATAATACTAATTCACCCACCCTCTCAGTATTTCGGGTGTTCAACATTTGGTATCAAAGCTCAAGGTTCCTTGGAAGGAGCTTAATTGCTTAGGGAAGATATTGGAGGTTGACCACATGGATGTTAGAAGACTACCTACTCCTCTGAAAGAGATTCCTATTGTTGGATCTATAGAAGAATATTTCATGCTTGACAAAGATGGAGAACTCAAAGTTTCCCTTGAAGACCTTGAAAGAAATAAAGGTGAAAATAGAGATTTGAAAGAAAATGTCAAAGAAGTAGATGAATGCACTAGAAAATTGAGAGAGAAAATCAAGAAGTTCAAAGAAAGGCATAAGGAAGTCAGTGAACAATTGAAACCATCACTGGTTTGAAGGTGCAATTTCAAGAAAAGAAAAGAATTGAGGAATATCTAAATACAATGCTGAAAAAAAGATTTGAGGAATGTACAAGGATTTAACAAGAAGTTGTGAATCTAATATCAAATCTAGAAAAGGTAAGGAGTCGTGAAGAAAAATTCAAGATTCTGAAAGTTCTACTAAGATTGATGAAATGATTGCAAATCAAAAAGGCTCTAAAAATTAAGGTCTAGGATTGAAAAGGGTGAAAGTTCTATACCTAATTGTTCTTTTCAGCCCAATCAGGTTAAGCTGGGACAACACTAATGTTTCTACTTTGAAGAAAGAGAAAGGTACACAAAAAATTTCTGCTAAGGTTTACATAATCATACAAGTAGTGCCATGAAATTAAATTTTCAGCTTTCATTATGCAATTGCTTTACAAAGGAGAAATATTACACAAAAATTTGTACAAAGTATTTTCTTATATTCATTACAAGAAGTATGTTTATAAGTTTCCCACACAAGTCATGGGAATAACTGGATAAGATACAATAAAAAATAAATTGAACATCTAAAAATAAAGAGCATATGTAAGAGGAAAGGGATCCATCATTGCCTAAATGACAAACCCTAGTGTTGATCAGTTGCATCTTCAACTCCTTGGTTGATAGCTCCAAAGGTATCTACAAGGGATAAAAAAGTAATGTTAGAGCTTAGGATTCCAATTCTCTCAATATGTAAATCAACAAATTTTCAACCTATTTCTTATTAAGCATCATATCAAATTCAAATATGTCTCAAGATCAACACATGTTCATCAAGAAGATCCAATAGGAGTCAAGATCATCAAATCATCATGAGAATCTCTAGGCTTCTTGTTTTCTTAACTTGTTTGTTCTCTATGCAGGTACAAGTATTCAATATATAGTAACTTCTTGATAAAGAGTTCCATCAAAAAAGATAAAAGGATGATAGTAAGGAAATAAATAGAGAGGGAACCATTGTTGGAAGGGGTAGATCTCATATGGTTTCATCAAAAGGCAGATTGTAGCAACATTCATATGAAATCCATTCAAGATAGTTTGGAACAATGTGAAACTGATAGTGGGGGGGTGAAAGCGTTGATGCTAAGTCAAGATACATAATTTGTTAAAGGTCACAAGATAGTGGACAATGAAGATTAAGAATTGTGAAAATGCCTAAAGATAGTCCAACAAACATATCATAAAGGTATTGACTAAATGTTGTGCATAGTTTTGAGCTCAATTAATTTCAAATAGTTCTTATGCCTACTAATCCTCATATGCTATCCAACCATTTCATTGCTCTAGTTCTTAATGTTCAAGAAAAAAATTTCAATCACAAGGTTAAAGTAGTAGGGATTAATCAAAGATATTGTTGAAGCATCTTCTATGCATAAGCTTGAGGAAAAGGATCCAATTTGAAAGACATAAGTGGCAGTCATGTCATGTCATGTCAAAGGATCAGTATTCTGATAGTAATGAGAGTTTAAGATAAAGAAACTCTTCAAAGGTAAAAAATGTAAAATGAACCAAGTCATAATGTGCTAAATGCCAAGCAAATGGTGATAAAGGAGACAAAGACAGTGATTTAAGGAAAGATGAATATTTTGTGATAGAGAAAATTTACACGATACCTAAGAAAATTCCCCTTTTTCCTTTATCCACCTTAGAAAACAAAGTTTGAAGGCTTAATTCCACCTAAGCCCGCTGTTGGTAGTCCACTTGGTGTCTCTTTTGAGCATCGGTGGAGGCATTTTTATTGAGGATGACCGCACGGTGTGCAAACGTCTGCTTGGCATGCTTACATCCCTGTCAGATTCCTACGGTTGAACCTACAAAGGCGTTACACTTCTCATTGGTAGTGAATTTTTAACGCCTCCTTCGGCCAATCGACCCAAATATGGCCATTTTCTTCCTCCCTTCTTCATATTTAATCCTTCAACAAGCATTTAAACTCTTCAATAGATCAAGCCTTCATTCTTGCACACTTGAAGCTTCCATACTCACACTTTTTCATCCATTCTCACTCACTCTAAGCATTCAATCATTCTATTGCAACAAAAGCTTCACTTCGTCACTTCAGTAGAGCACATTTGGGACCACGCCATTGCAGCAAAGGCTTGAGTTCCTCTCATTTCTCCCCCAAGCATCCTTGAGTGCTCTTGGTGGAGGTGGTAAGCTTCCCTCTCCTCTCCTCTATCACTTGGTTGAGTAGCATAGTATTGCTTTGTAGTGTTTTTTTTCTTTACTACACTATTTCTTTATCTTTTTTCCTTGGTTGTCCGTGGAGGTGGAAACACCTAAATAGGGGTCTGACTGAGGTAGGCCCCTATTGATCCACCCAAAATTTTTCCTTTTGTTGTGTGTAGGTGTGCGTGTTGTGAGGAAGATAAATTGGCGAAAAAATTCCTTGGTGAGATCTTTCTTACTCTTCTTACACTTTCTTTTCTACCTTATAACATTAGAGAATACTTCGTTTATTTACTCATTTCATTCTGGCCTTTTAGTTGAGTAGCTAGGCCATTAGTCATTTTGGTGAGTTCAACCTTGTCTCTGCTATTTTATAACTATATGAACTATAGCACACTTTAGAGACGCTAGTACGCCACGCTGTCATCCAGAGACTTCGTTGACGTCCTTGGGCAGAGAGCTCCTTGAGGCATAGAGTTGAACCTAAAAAATGACTCACCTAGCCCCACCTTAGAACTCAGGTTTGTACAATGATTGTATGACCTCATAATCCTCATCATTCTCATCCTCATACCCTACACGTTGCACTTAGCTAAGGTAAGTTAGGGTAGCCTCTCGAATATTGACCCTCTGTGACTTGGGGTCTTGCATGCGGTGGTCCCCCTCTCTTACATTTTTGGTGAACCCGATGTGAACCATTTTGGTTCCGTTCTTGCAATACTAACAGTCCCTTTCCTCGTACTCTAGGAGTGTTGTAGGTGTGAGTGTTGTAAGTTTTTCACCTTGCAACCCAACCTACGACCCCTAGTTGGTGTAGTTGGAAGGTTCCAAAGGTATTGCATGAAGAAACCTTAATTGGGTCACCATCTTATCCGTTAACCTTTGGGGATTTTGTGAAAGTGTTTTCTAGTGTGCATAATGGCCTCCTTTCTGCATCAACCCATCCCCTCTGTGTATCCTGCAGATAGTAGTGCTGCCATAACCTTTACTTCATAGGACCTACCAATGGGCTTTAACAAGGAACCATCTCCTCTTTACATTCCTGCGTGGATCAATGGAAACATTGTAGTTGGTGTTCTCATTGACCTGACATCACAAGTGAACATAATTTAACAGAGGAGATTATGCTAATAAAATTTTTACATAAGGATGGATATGATGCTCCTATGAGTTTCATCTACATACACGACAGGCTTTTTGTACCCCCTTTGGGTAATATTGTCCTATCGGTCTTAGTTGGACCTAAGTCCATGAAACTCCTGTTTGATATTATCCCTAGGTCTGAACTCTTTAGGGTGAAATTGGGTATCCCTTGGTTAGTGGCAATGAATGCAGTACCCTCTGCCATGCATAAATTTTTAAAATTTATCCATGAAGGCTTCGTACACATAATCCACGACACCAGTTATAGACCACCAATTGCACTTGGTAGCTACTCCTTGGATCACCCGTGGCCTGTGTCTGTGGGTCCTCTTCCACCTAGGATAGACCTTTTGTGCAAGACATCCCAGAACTATAAGAAAGGACATCTGAGGCCAAAAGTGAGATACCCTCCCTCACCTTATGCCATCTCACATAGGGCTTGCTTGAAGGCTAATAGTGATGCCACTAAGGCTCGAAAGAGGAAAGAAGAGAAGTGGTCTTGTAATCCTCCTTCTTCCTCTTTCGCTGCCCAGTCTGATGCTTCTTCTCGATCAACTGTGGTACTTTCAGGATTTGCTCCTCATTTGCAGGAGAACCCTTCAGTGCCTGCTTGGCGAAAACTTGAGCATCCTGCATTCAAGCTTCCTAAGAGGAATGAATTTTAGCTGAAATCACATATTTTTAGAAAATATAATGATTTAATCTTTTAAAAGTTCCATTTTAAGGATTCCAATTCAAGAGGGTTTGATCAAATCACCTTAGATCAAACCCCCTTGGATAGAACCTCGCTAGTTTTAAACCATACCAATAAATGCGTCTCCTTTACACCTATCAAAATGCTGATAAAAAATCACTTTTGATTTCGATTTTGGGGGATCAAATGAATTCATTTAAAATTTATTTCAAATGATTATGGTATTCCTCAGAACAAGCTATCCAATGAATATAATTTTAATATGTTTTGGTTTTGTTATGTATTTGTTTTTTAAGTTTTATTAAGCATAGGTTTTTCATCGAAAATGAATTTCTTTGTTCTTCACATGTGGAAAAATAGAAGATTATCAAAAAAAAAATTGAAAATATGAGTGCACCAGATATTGAAGTCCTTGATCCAACAAAAAATTAAATTAAATTTTGGATACAAAAAAGTTATTTATATGTCTGCGAATTGTAATTCGTTTGACTTTGAAACTTGATTAAGGAAAATATATTCAATAAAAACTATCTAACCAAGTGGAGGCACTATATATCAGAGTTAAAAATCTAAATTTGAAAGAATTAGAATTTTATCCTTCATGGAAAAAAAGTTATGCGTTATACGGTGTGCGTCACTTTTTAAAAATGTTGTTTTCTGAAAAAAAAACAATTTTTTGTGGGAGATGGAAAAAGAAGTGCAATTTGATTCCAAAAATTTTGAAAAAAATATTTTTAGAATCTAAAGACAAAATTTGATGAGACTCTAGTTTACACCATCTTCAAATTCATCACAGTTTAGCCACTATAGGTGCCCAAATGTGAAGATTTAGTGAAAAATAATAATTTTAGTGTCTAGTTTGGCCAAAAATTGTAAACCACTATTATGGGATCACCCCCATTTGGTATGATAGGAAGAGGGCCTCCTGAGGAGAGTCCTCCTTATCTCAACCAAGTTGTGGCTTCCTACTGCTCCTACTTCTAAGGCAATGAGCAGAAAGAGACCCGCTATCAAGGCTCTTGAGTTGACTCTTATCACTTCTCAGCCTATTCCCCCTTCTCCTACGTAGGACCCTGTTCCTCTTCTTGAAACGGTCGTAGTGGACGTTCCTATGGTTGAGAAGGAACCTCTTGTCCCTTCGCAAACTCTGGCCTCTAACTCCAAGAGCCGTAGAAACCACCTTGCATGTGAACGCAAGCACTGGAAAAAGGCTCTCCTCGCCAAGCAAGTCGCCTCACAACCAAAGGAGGAAGCAATGACCGCTCCTACTTTAGGATCTCCTATAGTTTCTTCTTCCTCCCTTCCTTCTGCTTCTCTCTAGTCTGGTCCACTTCCGGCTTCCGTTGCGAGCATGAATGCACCTAACCCTAAATGAGTCTAGGTGTTCATCACTCCTTCGGTGGAGCCCCTTTTACTGATGTCTGTTCTAGATATTCAGCCCTTGTTGAACCCCGTGGATATGGTCAATACCTTAGTTGTATCCATAGCGGTTCTTTCTTCCTCTTCCTCTGCACCCCTAGCTTTCTCTATGGGGAGTTCATCTCCTCCAACAAAGAAAGAGGCGGAGGCTGGTCCTTCTAGTAACGAAGGGCGTAAGAGGAGTCCACCTTCCTCGGAAGGTGGTCCTATGCTGACTTGTTCTATCCTTGTAACAAAACCAGTCTTGGATTCTCCTGAGTTTGTCACCACTCCCAAGTCATTCGGAAAGCTTAGTGGTAAATCTCAGGCACGGCCTATCTTGTCCACTAAAGTAAGACATGGTGCTCTTGTGGGGTGCATTTTTAACTTTGTGGATGAGGTTCTAGCCCTGTCAACAATCTTCACAAAATTGTTGACTTTGACTCCACAAGAGCTCGGTGGAGAGGACCTTGAGGGGCCCTTTTCCTTGGCCCTTGTTGTGGGAGGGTCTGATGCTCCTCCTCTTAACATCTAACCACTCCAAGCTCATCCTCCTTCCCCTTATGAGGATTTAGATTGGGAAGCGGATGACCTCTTGGCCAATCAATGTTAGGAGGAGGCCCTTTCTTGATCTTGTGTGTGTGTGTGTTTTGTGATGTGTTCCTCCCATACTTGTGCTATGTGTGCCTAAATGACCCTTGTCACCCCCATTGGTGCTTGGATACAAGCATATTTTTTGTGTCGTAAACCTTCTTCTATTTGTATCATCATTATTCCATGTTTGTGCTTGATTTTTTATGAATTGGGGATGATGCAAAGCTTTTGGGCATTTAGGCTTCCCTTCCATGTTGACCCAATTTTTTATTTTTACTTTAGTTTTTGTGCATTCTTCCTAATCTGGTTGGGGATTGATGATCTTTTTCCTTGCATTACAATTACCTATTATTATATGAGCTCAGACAGATCTGACCCCTCTAAACTAGATCCCCCTATGCCCTTTGTTTGCATTTTTCTTTTCTCTTTTTCTTTCTCTAATCTTTCTCTCTTCTTTGCTTGAGTTGTCCCTTCTATGTGTGACAACTCTCTTCTTCAACACCTCAATTTTTAGACAATGAATTTTTTTCCAAATGAATCTTTTCTCGAAAGTCTTCACAAATTTTTCCTTAGAATTTCATTCTCAACTTGGAACCCTAAAGGAACGTGTTTCCTTCATCACGGGTTCGTAAAGAAAGGACTTGAAGACCTTCCTCTGAAGTGGGAATAGCTTTTATTTCCCCTTGCACAGGGGCATATCCTTCCTTTCGAATTCCTTGATGAAGTGAACATCTTTCAAAAGGATTCCTTGATGACAAATCACTCTAAGATGAATGACTACTTTGAATTGTGCGTCCCTTGAGTGGACCCCCCTTCTTCCTCACGGCAGGTTCCCAAGGAACCCTTCTTTCAAAGTCTCTATCCCGAATGGAATTCTATCATGACTAGCCTTGGGGCAACTCAACTAGACTCATTACATTCACTCTTTCACGTCTAGCTTGGGGGCAGCCTGGCTAGACCTTACTTTTCAAACAGCGCTTCCCTTGAGTGGACCCCTCTCCTTTTGAAGGGTTCCCAAGGGACCCCTTTTGGGTATTCTTCATGCTTGAATTCATGGAGAATACCTTCCCTATGGGACTGAGAGCCTATAGGGTGCTTCCTCAGGGCTTCCTTCATGTGAGAGATCTTGGGGGTTGCCTTCTTGTAGGTCTATGGGCCTGTAAGATGCTTTTTTTTTCTAACTTCATAGTTTTGAGCAGCTATGGAGTCCTTTTCTTTTCCTGCGCCTTTAGGTATGCCACACCAAGTACTGCTTCCTTGACGATTCAGGTATACATTTCTAACTTTATACTCTCTTCGTAATCTACTTTACTGAGCACTCACCAGTATTCATGCTCGCTAAAGTGAAGGAAAAATGTGATAGAGTGAATTTGCACCCCTAAGAAAATTCCACTTTTTCCTTTATCCACCTTAGAAAACAAATTTTAGAGGCTTAATTCCACCTAAGCCCGCTGTTGGCAGTCCACCTGGCATATGTTTTGAGTGTTAGTGGAGGCGTTTCTACCGGGGATGCCCAAGCGGCACGCAAACATACGCATGGTGCGCTTACGTCCCTGGAAAATTCCTACAGCTAAACCTATAGAGGTGTTACACTTCTCATTGGTGGTGAAGTTATAATGCCCCCTTCGGCCAACTGACCTAAATATGGCTATTTTCTTCCTCCCTTCTTCATATTCAGTCCTTCAACAAGCATTTCAACTCTTCAACAGATCAAGCCTTCATTATTGCATACTTCAAGCTTCCATACTCACACTTTTCCATCCATTATCACTCACTCTAAGCATTCAAGCATTCCATTGCAGCAAAAGCTTCAATTCATCACTTCGGTAGAGCATGTTTGGGACCATGCCATTGCAGCAGAGGCTTGAGTTCCTCTCATTTCTCCCCCAAGCAGCCTTGAGTGCTCTTGGTGGAGGTGGTAAGCTTTCCTCTCCTCTCCTCTATCACTTGGTTGAGTAGCATAACTTACTGCTTTGTAGTGTTTGTGTTTTCTTTACTACACTATTTCTTTATCTCATTTCCTTGGTTGTTCGTGGAGGTGGAAACACCTAAATGGGGGTATGACTGAGGCAGGCCCCTATTCAGCCACCCAACATTTTCCCTCTTGTTGTGTGTAGGTGTGCATGTTGTGAGGAAGATCAACTGGTGAACGAATTCCTTGGTGAGATCCTTCTTACTCTTCTTACACTTTCTTTTCTACTTTATAACATTAGAGAATACTTCGTTTTATACTCATTTTATTCTAGCCTTTTAGTTGAGTAGCTAGGTCGTTAGTCATTTTGGTGAGTTCAACCTTGTCTCTGTTGTTGTCTAACCGTACGGACTACAGTGTACTTTTGAGATTCCAACGCATCGCACTATCATCCAAAGACCATGCTAATGTCCTCGGGCAGAGAACTCCTTGAGGTGTAGAGTTGAACCTAAAAATTGACTTGCCTAGCCCCACCTTAGAACTCGGATTTGTAGAGTGATTGTAGGACATCATAATCCTCATCATTCCCATCCTCATACCCTACACATTGCACTTAGCTGATGTAAGTTAAGGAAGCCTCTCGCATCTTGACCCTCCATGACCTAGGGTATTGCATGTGGTGGTCCCCCTCTCTTACAATTTCAAATGCATAGATGACTATTATAATGCAGTCAAGGGTCACATGTAGGATCAAAGGGATGAGAATACATTGTTTAGGTATGTTACAGTCATGGAGTCAACAAGGGTGTGTACAAGAGGACTTAGTTCATGGTCAATCTAATAATCATCTCAAAGGATAGATACATAAATAACAAAGAACAGTGTATCTTGCAAAGGTCACAGTGACCACTTCAGAAGCATGGAAGCCATGTCAAAAGTGCAGTTTACAAAAGGCACAAATTGACCTACTATGGGGCAATCTTCATAGGGCAGCTCATACCAATCAACATGAAAACTAAGAGGCTCATACTTGACAGTGCAATGCCTCTTTAAAGGGTTTGACGATAGTCACATGGTGTAAAAGCAGAGGATAGTCTTGGAGGAAGTGACTTCACAAATAGAGGAATATTCACAAGAAAGCATGTCATTCCCATTAAATTAAACATAGTTATTTCTTTCTTGGATGTCAAGACTGTACCAGACTATATTGAGCTCTATTATAAGATTCAAAATCTAGGAGTTTGATGAGGTTTCAAGAACATGCAAAGACCTAGACAAGATATTCAAGAGATTTTCATATGCCCAGGTGGTTATCACAACCTCAAAAATAGGTAGCAGTCTAATACACAGTCCACGAAGGAAAGCACCGGTTTAAGCAACCCAAATCCTTGACATATTAGTTTTAATGGGTCCTCATTACTAGTAATCCCAAATGAGCCAAAGATAGAAAGGTTAATTTTTGCAACCCAAAGGCTAGACAACATTTGTATCAACACTGTCAAAGGAGTGATGAGCTTGTAAAGGGAAAAGGATAGTCTTAAATGTCAAATGATGAGGGCATTATGAGGAAAGCTTGCAATATCTACATCAAATCAAATGCATAGTTTTGAAGGATTGAAGATTCAAAGACAGTCAAATATAAAAGAGAACGAAAAGAGGGACAATCAATCAGCTAGATGGCCAAGTGAGGGAATTGTCACCTCAGTCAAATCATTTAGAGGGTTGAGTTCTCTCAAACCCTAGAAGACAGTAAAGGATTTCTTCAAGAAGAACACAGGTTACAATGAGCTTTGAAGCCCTATAAGCAAAGAGGAACCCATATTGAAAACCCATAATAATGCTTCCAAGAAACCTACAGAAAGAGGGTTTTAATCATCTAAATCAAGAAAATCTTATGTTTTCAAGCACAAATAAAGGAAAAGCTTCAGCATTTACATTAACATTTCAAAAGAGACTGCCTTACCATCAGCAAGAGAATTTTTCAAGCCCTTGAAATCTTGAACCTTCAAACCCTAGTAGCACAGCAGCAGAGATAGAGAATGATGGAAAATGAAAAATGAATGAGCCCGAAGATGCTTTAGGGTTTTCCTTGAGAATCTCAAAGAAAACCCAACTTTAGCCAACCAAGTTAGGGGTATTTTTCCCTTTATTTTGCAAAATAAAGCTATGTCTTAATGCCTAGGAAAGGTTAAGTCCTTGTTTGACTTAAGATGCCTTTTTCATCATCTTTGGCACCTAGCAACTAGAGGTTCTTATTCTTTTGTAAACTTTGACATGTAACAATAGTTTAACTCCCCTTCTCGACATGCTCACAAGATAGTATTAGTTCTTAGCACTTATTAAGGTAAATTATTAACTAATTTCCTTAATAACTATTAGAATATTTGTGAGATCAGTTTGTTCCAACAATTACTAAGGTATCTAACTATTTGTTACCTTAATCCTTGTTAAAATAAATTGATAGATTCCCTCTAAGCATGTAAGGAGGTAGAGTTGAGGTTGAATTGAGTAATCAGTGGATCTAGATTGCTTTTGGAGTTCTTTTTGGTCAAGAAGATTGAGAGGGGGAGTTTGGAGCTATTTTAGCTCAAATTGGAGTAGTTGTGACCCCCCTTTTAAGGGATTTTTTATTTTACTCATAAGATGGATCATATTTTGGAGTGCAGTTGATTGCAAGTGACACCTCTTGGCACTTTGGGATAGCTTTTGTATTAAAGGAGAAAAATCTTATGCTTTTTGGTTTTTAGTTCTTGCTTTTTCTCTTCTCTTGCATGTTGCAGAGAGATTGATAGTTTTGTAACTCAGTTTATTTTTATGTAGCAGAAACTTTTTCTTTGAAACCAATAAAGAATAGAGTTATTGGTCCTATTTGTCCAACTTTAATTTTGCATTGTGGATGTATGTTCTTGCAGATTTTCATTGTGATTCATGTGAATCCTTTATTTTCTTCCTCATCTAAGCAATGCATTTTGAATGTTTTTCATATTAAATCAAGTCATATGCTATGTCAAACCAATTTTGAGCAAAACTTGATGTGTAAACTCATTTTAACTTCAAAACTAAACTAAAAATTTCATGTGAAATACTTATGATTTTATGCAAAATCTGAATTATGAACATCATAAACAGCAACTTGTGTTTCAAAGTTATAAGTTAGGCTTTAGTTTTCATTCCAAATCATTGGTGTATCACCTCCTAGAATTAAAGTTACATTTCCAGAGCATCCTTATTTCTTTTTCCCATCAAATCCATTAGTTTCTAGAAAATATAAAGGGGAACCAGCCCATAATCTGGAGGTTCATTCTCACAGTAGGTCACCCACAACCTAAGTTTGATCCCATATTGCATAGGATTGTTGAGTTTCACACTTATCTAAAGGGTGCAATCCATCGTGAGAACAAGTTCAAAATCATATCAAACATCAAATGTTGAAGACAAGAAGAATAATGACAAGCAGATCCAAAATCAAAGGAATGAAGGTAGAAGACCATCGATTAGACAAATAAATGCACAAAGGTACCCATCTTTTAATGTTTTCTGCTATTCTTGCAATGAATTTGGACATAAGGAAATGGAGTGTAGAAGTAGAATAAATCAAAATGTTCCACCATTTTTTTGGTCAATGTTTTACATGCAAGAAATTTGGTCATAGAGCTAGTGAATGTAGAAGTCAAATGATGAATAGCTATAACAATGGTAGAATGGTTCAATCTTTCAAAGACTACTATTATAGATGCTATGGATTTGGGCATAAAGCCAATCAATGCAGATCTAGAATGAATGGAAGGAATATTGGTCAGAAGAATATCATATGCTACAATTGCAATAGGCTTGGGCACATTTCTAAGTTTTGCAGAAGCAAAAATATGAAGGATAATTTGGTAAAGAAAAATGAACCAGTACAAAATATTGATCCAATAGAAACAAAGAAGATGGATAAGATTTGGAGAAAGAAGGAAGAGACTGGGGTTAAGGATGAATCTATACCAACATCCAGTGTAGAGATTCAACACCACTATATCAGAGAATTGGTTCAACAAGGATTGATCAAGATTGTGTATCGTACTACTAAATATCAAATAGAAAATATCTTCAAAAAGCCTCTAATTTAAGAAAGGTTTTAGAAATTCAAAGATCTACTTCATGTTCTTCCCAATGATTATTATTAGGGAGAATGATAGTATTAATGCCCATTGGGGGAGCCTTTGTTGACTTTGTTATGCGTTATAAATTTAATGTAGTTGTATGTTACAAGTATTTTAGTTGGGTTATTGGTGAATATGTTTTTGTTCCATAATGTCACATGTATTTTGAAACTCTATATAATATATACCCTGCCTTTTATTATATCAAGGTAGTTTAAGGATTTTGCATTTTATTTTTTTTGTGATCATTAGATCACCATTGTTATCTTATTTTTCTTCACGTGCACCAAAGGGTGGAATTAAACAACATGGCCATGCACATTCTATGATAGAAACAAATACTATATAACTTATTAATCCTTGGGTTTTATCTTAGAGTTATACTTAAAATATATTGTAGAGATTAATATACTTGATTATTCATATTTCTTAATTTCAAAATCAACCTAATATGAGAAGGTTAACATGTTTTAAAGTTAGTAACAAAAATTTCAAACAACATAGATAAATACATGAAAATATCCTTCATGAAGAGAAAAGTAGAAAATACAAAAACTAAAATAAAATAAAATTCATAAATGAAATACATCTATTCTCAAATCAACAAAACAACTTTAATACATTTTTTATATCTTTTCAAACTCGTGATATCAAAAACTACATTAAAATGATCAATTTTTTTCTAAATGATCATGTCACATCCTTTGAAAGGGAACACCAAAAGAGTCCATAAACTATGCAAAATACATATTCTATTTGTTGTGAAGCTAAAACATTGACTAAATCAAGTTCTACTTTATTTTTGAGGAAATAATTTTGTTTAGTTTTATCTTTTGGTTTTTTTCCTAAGGCTTTAATTATAGTCATGTCTTTCTAGACCTAAATTATATTTTTAGTTTACATATTGGTATTGATTTAATATTGTCATCTTCATGAATGTGAAGAGTATGGTGTCCAATTATAAATAACTACAGCATGCTTCCAAACACAATGTAATAGTTGCATGTATTGTTTAGCACCTTTCATGGTTGTAGATTCACAAGTTGTTTTTACTTGGTAACTTCAAAACTAAGTATCAAAGGAAAGCTTTTTGTCAAACATTGTAGTTAGAATTGTCTTTCTAGTCTAACCTTGCAAAGCTCCTTGATTAAAAAATATATCATTCTTAATATGATTAACCTCCTAATATCTATTTACAATAGGATTTAACTTTAAAGGTAAATGTTCATTGATACTAGAATTGAGATATATTCAATATGTTTTGACACATTGCACATGAATATTTTTGACATCAATCTTGATGCATTACATTATCCTCTTAATCTCTATCTACATGTCTACAAAACAACTAGCTACCTATGCCAACCATATAATGTCTTCTTGATAATTGCACAAGTTTATTCTTACTTATCATTTTCTTGAAGTATCCAAAAAGCCCAAAATAATATCTCTATATCAAATTAGACCACTCAATTCCTTAACATTCACATTCGCATCTCAAGCTCATTTGATTAATGCATAGGAGATGCAATTTCAAAATCCCTAAACGACAAATTGTAAGGCCCTACAAATATGTTATAGGGGAGAGGACCCAGTAATTGAGCACCCTAACTTCATGCTTCTCAAAATCCTATGTGGAAATTTCAAAAAAAAATCAAATTTTAACAACAGCTTGCTTGGCAACACCCCTGCTTATAACTAAGGTTTCAAGGCCACATCATCAAATATGATGCTACATCAGCATGTTTTTTGTCAAGGTGTCCAAAAAGGTCCAAAAAAAAGTGCTCGACCAATACTTGTGCACTAAATCATATTTTATTGGTGTGTTGATGTGGCATCACATGATTTGTTGCTTTTTAGATCTAAGGAATACATATCATTCAATTATTGGTAGTTATCATCAACACTAACAACTTTAAAGCCACAACTATTGGTTCAATATTGTCAAAAATATTGAATGTTAAATCAATAAATACAATAACTACTAGAACATGCTTAACTTGGATCCTTTCCCCTAATAAGACATGAACCCCAAAACCAAATCACCACTAAATAATGTTAAAAAAATAAAAAATACTAATAAAATTTATAATATACAAGTTTATTTAGGAGGACATTACCTAAAATCTATAGACTGAGAGGACCAGCCTAAGCACAAGCTAGTACGAGTGAACTTATAATGTTCAGCTCTAATACATGCGCTATCCAAAACAAACCTTTCACGTTAAGAATTCTAGAAGAAAATTTAGAGGACACCCGTGGAAAGCAGACCATCAAAGTTGCACATACATTTATTTTAACACCATCAACAGCCATGATCTCTACTGGTCAAGAATAGCACTATAAAACACATCTTGTCTTTCCTTTTCTTAAGAATTTACTTTACAGGTATCCATCCTTCAAGAATTTGACTGAATTTATAATGAGAATTGTCAAGCCTTATGATTTTAATACAGAAATCCTTACAAATTAAAGTAGCTTTTTGGGGCTAGTTGCCTGCTATTGAAAATGACATGTTTGTCTCAAGACTTCATCACCTTGGGGAAGTCATTCCGCATTCAAATTATGCAGCAAATTTTTACACTGGACCCGTGACTACATTCAGAACTGAGAAAGACAAAAAAGAATACTTTCAGTTTTAGATAAAACCAAGTTCTGATCAGAATAGTATAATGGTAATCTATATATATAGTTTCAGCTTACCTTATAAAAGTTCAAACATGTGATTTCATCTTGCCTTTCAATTATTTAGTAAGATCTTTGAAAGAAGTGCCAAGTAAAGTCCAAACATGTTGTATAGACTAAGACCAGCCTCTGATATTATTCAGTACTTCGTATAGAAATCTGGAACTTGGCATTTGTTTCTGTTTAAAAACAGTGCTCATGAAAACAATGTTGTGCAGTACATCGAAAAAATCACATTAAAAATAGATTGTTGACCAGAATCCCATTAACAGGAAAACCATTTGTTGTATCTTAGTTACCTAGATGACCATGGTCTTCTATAAAATCTCCTTGCAGCCGGTTATTATGATCTATATTGAGGAATTTGTATTGTAACTTGTAAGCTCTGAAATCTTGCAAAATAAAGATGGGGTCTAAGAATGCTTGTGTTTTTGCTCTCCTCCTGATAACAACAATAGTGACCTCAACAGATGCAACAAATGATATTCAAGGTTGCCCACCTCCTCCATCTAGACCAGCTGGTAGTGGGCCTGTGGTCTGCCCCAAGGATGCACTGCAACTAGGAGCTTGTGTGGACGTACTGAAGTTGGTCCACGTGGTGCTTGGGGACCCAAAGCAGCACAGGTGTTGCAGCATACTAGGTGGTCTCATAGAGCTGGATGCAGCTGTATGTCTTTGCACTGCACTAAAGGCAAATATACTGGGCCTCAACATTAGCATTCCTGTTGCTCTCAATCTTCTCATAACTTGTGGGAAGCAGGTTCCTTCAGGCTTTGTTTGTGCCTGACCTGTTATCTGAAATGTGGATTTCTTTCTCTTCTTTCACGAATTATTTTTCTTTCTACTAATGCCAAGTTTAAGGTGTGTGAAAGGAGATTTCGAAAAAAAATTGATGAATTTGTCATTGTCAATCCAGGAGATTGTGTGTATGTCTTATTGGCATCTATAATTAGAGGTATAATTTGGTATGTCAATGCACAAACCAAACCAAACAAAACAGCTAAGTATTTTTGGATATGCACAGTTGTAATGAAAACAAGTACTTTCACGTTTTACCCATATGCTTAGGCTAAGAAGCTAAAGAAATTTAAATAAATTAAGTCTTAAAATTTGGATGGAGGAATATATTGATTTAGTAATGTGTGTAATATGGGATTTTGTTTAGATGAATATCTTTAAATCTATAAATAAATTTTGTCATTTTGGTTCATATCCATATTCATGTTGTGCATAATTAAACTTAGATGCATGGAATTGAAACGGTGGATCGTCGATGAATATAACTAAAGCGCCTCAAATCATTGTATCTTTTTATGAAGTGTTGTGATATTTATAGACTCAATTTGAGAACTTGCTAAGAAAGGATTGATTCACCTTTAGGCAAGCCCATAGGTAGTCAAATTTAAAAACCTCAAACAATGATTAAAATGCATGCAAGGATGCCTAAAACAATCTATGCCCTAAAATCCTACTATGAATGTTATTAAATACAACAACATAGCACATAAATCCATATTAGTGTGCACTAATTTGCTTCACAAAGTGATTTGTTCATGGATGGATGGTTCAATTAAAAATCACCCAATCATATTGTAAGGAAGCAAAGGTGTGTGAAAATGCTTCCTACGCTAACCTTCAGAAGAGGATTAAGCAAATTTCAAATAAAATATTACAGAGATTTCAAGAAACACATAATACCATAAACAATAAAACCATAACTCAGTGATTTACGTGGGGAAAACCCTTTCGGGAGAAAAACCCCACACTCCAAAACCTGCACAATGTATTATCAAATCTTGAAACAAATTACAACACACTTGCAATGCAAGTTCTTACAAGAGTCTTCACCTCAACTCAATTTAGAGGAATTTCAGCAGCATTCTGGAAGCATACATACTTGCAAACTAACTCTCACCTTTCTCTCTCAAAAATGACTATCTCAAAGTACCAATATATAGTATTACATTGCATATGAGAACCTTCTAGAGATAAAGAATTTCTTTTAGAAACATCTAATAAAAACTCATAGCAATCTTATCTCTATCTCCATATAAAAGATACTTCTCAAAATAGCCCTTTTTCACCTATCACAAAATCTTCTATTCTTGGCTTGCTTTATTTTTTTTATTTCCATGCAAGATTGAGACACTTTCTTTTTTTTTTCATTTTTATCTTTTTGTTTTAAAATGCTTTATTCCTAACATTCTCCCACTTGTCGAACACCTTGCATGAACCAATAGAAAATAGGTAGTTAATTGTTGGGGGCCGAAAGGCCCATTAATTCGGAACACCATCTAAACTTCTCTGTGCTCACAGGCTTTGTTAATGCATCTGCAACATTCACCACAGTCTCTACCTTTTCCAACTTCACCCTGCCATCCTCAACCATATCTCTAAAAAAGTAATATTGAACATCAATGTGTTTGGTCCTGGCATAAAAAGTTGGGTTCTTTGCAAGGGAGATTGCACTCTGACTGTCACAATAGACTATAACTGCTATGTGTTTTAATCCAATATCTAAACACAAACGCTTCAACCAAATGGCTTCTTTATAGGCATGAGTAGCTGCCATGTACTCTGCCTTGAAGTAGTGGACAAAGGGACCATAGCCTGTCGCTTACTCATCCAACTGATTGCACCACCATTAAGAGCAAACACATATGCACTGGTGGACCTTCTGCTATCGACATCACCAGCCCAATCTGAATCCACAAAACCATGAATACTTAGGGAATACTGATCTCTTGTACCATGAAAACATATAGAGTACTCTGATGTACCCCACAAATATCTGAAGACCCTCTTAACTGTCTTTTAGAGACCATAGCATACATTAAGCTTCCAACTGCACTCCCGTAGGGCACTCTACTCATGTCTTCCATCTCCGATGGGGATGTAGGACATTGTGAAATAGAGAGCTTCATTCCCAATGCAACAAGAACACAAAGTGGTTTACAATCCTGCATGTTGAACCTTTGCAAAACAGAACAAACATACTTACTCTAGCTAAGCCATAGCTTTTTATTCTCACGATCTCTTCTTATCTCCATCCCAAGTATGTATTTTGCTACAGCAAGATCTTTCATTTCAAATTTCACAGAGAGATGAGATTTTAATTCTACAATCAAACCTTTTCCTTTCCAAACAAACAACATGTCATCAACATATAAAGCAATTACCAGGAAATAGTCACCATCAAATTTAAAGTATACACAGTGATCAGATTTAGACCACACAAATCCCAAACTCAACACATATGTATCAAACTTTTGGTACCACATCCTAGGACTTTGTTTTAGGCCATATAGAGATTTCTTTAACTTACAAACCAACTTGCTCTTACCTTTTACCACATAGTGCTCTGGCTGTGTCATATAAATTATCTCTTCCTCCAAATCACCATGAAGGAATTCAGTTTTCACATCCATTTGTTCCACCTCTAGATCATAAGTTGTTGTAATAGATAATAAAAATTGAATGGGTGTCATTTTAGCAACAGGAGAAAATATTTCACAGTAATCAATACCCTCAACCTGAGAGTATCCCTTCACAACCAACAGTGCCTTATACTTTTCAACATTTCCATCTGAACCAATATTTTTCTTAAACACCCATTTACATCCAACAGGTTTTTGACCTTCAGGTAATGGTACAAGGTCTTATGTATCATTCCTTTTAAGAGCTTCCATCTCTTCATCCATGGCTATCTTCTAGGACTCTGCATCATTTGTACCCAAAGCTTCTTGCACATATCTCGGTTCATCAACATTAGTACTCAAAGCAAATATACACTTCCAATCATCAGGGGAATACCCATACCTTTAAGGTGGTTTCCTTTGTCTTGTAGACCTTTGAACAAGTTGAGGTGGAGGTTCTTCCACTTCTTCCTCCTCTTCTGAAGATTTAGAGCTTGATGAGCTCTCCTCAACTCTATTTTGGGGTATCGATTCAACTTCCTTAGGCGTAGAAGGAATTTGAACATCTTTTTTTTGTTCAATTTCTTTATGTTGTTCTAGCTGAAAATTAATAGGAGAAGATTTAGTCTCTCTAAAAATAACACTTCTGGAATAAATTACCTTTTATTCAACAGGATCCCAAAGCTTGTATCCTTTCACACCATAGTTGTAGCCGATGAAGATACATTTGACAGCCTTAGAATCCAATTTTGTTCTCTTCTCCTTAGGCACATATGCATATGCCTGACAACCAAAAACTCTCAAATGTCTAAGTGAAGGCTTTTTCCCCGACCATGCCTCCATTGGTGTTTTATCAACAAGCGTTGATGTAGGAGATCTATTTATTAAATAACAAGTGGCAATAGCTTCAGCCCAAAAATTTTGTTCTAGACCATCTCCACTCAACATGCTCCTAGCCTTCTCCATTAATGTTTTATTCATTCTTTCTGCAACTCCATTTTGCTGCGAGGAATATGGAGTTATCAAGATTTGTCTTTTAATCTCGCAATCTATATAGAATCTATCAAAGACTATAGAACAGTACTCACTGCCATTGTCAATCCTTAAACATTTAATTTTCTTTCCAATCTGAGTTTCTACCATAGCCTTGAACTCCTTAAAATGACTGAAAAATTCATATTTACTCTCTAAAAAATATACCCATGTTCTACTAAAATCATCAATGAAAGTAACATAATAAACTGATTTGACAATAGAAGAAACATCAACAGGACCAAATACATCAGAATGAATCAAATCCAAGATATATGAAGACTTATGAGAAGACGAGTAAAACTAAACATAGTTCTATTTTCCATAAATACAATGTTCATAGAAATCAAACTCTAGATTGCAATCATTCAAACCCTCAATGAGGTTCTTATTTTTCAGGGATTTTAAATCCTTCTCTCCAATGTGGCCAAGCCTTTGGTGCCATAATATGTTCTTCTCTGCAAGCAACTTTGATTCGGTAGAGAGAGCACCCTTGGGTACCCAGAAGCCATGTCCATCCGCAGAAGAGGAAATCATTTCTTTTTTCACCGAAGTAGTTTTTCGCTTAATCTTATCAGAAGTGATATTGCATTCAACTGTGCATGCATCGAGCTGGTATAATGTACCTAGTCTACTTCCTCTCACTATCACCATAGCACCTCTCACCATTTTCACACCTGCTTTAGAAAACTGTACATGCACACCCGCATCTATTAGCTTGCTAACATATAATAAATTTCTTGTTAGTCCTGGGATATGCAAGACACCATCAAATCGTCTAACTCTACCATCAGAAAATTTCACATGAATACGACCACGGCCAACAATATAAAGGAAAGAATCATCACCCAAATACACCATACCACCATCATAGTTTTCATACTTACTAAACCAGATTTTTTTAGGAGTCATGTGGAAAGATGCGCCTGAGTCTATCAACCATACATTATCACCTGCACAAGTGGCCAAGGCTGCAATAAAGGCATCTCCATCTTCCTTTTCAAACTCAAATTCAAAATCTTGCTTCTTCTTCTTCTTTTTCTTCTCTTCTTTATAGTCCTTTCGGAAGTGTCCGGGTTTGCCACAGTTCCAGCATATTGCCTTGGACTTACCAGGAGATTTTGATCTCCCCTTATTTTTGGACTTGGAACGGCCACGTTGCTTCTCATCTTTGCCTCATTCTTTCGGTCTTCCTCGAACACTCAAAGCCTCTTTGGCACTCTGAGAGACCTTCCTTCTCATCTCTTCGGAGAGTAGAGAACCAACAACGTCCTCCATCTTCAAGATGACAGAAATGCTCCCAATGGCCATGACTAGGTTGTCCCATGAGTTTGGCAATGAACACATCAAAGTTTGGAACCTTTTTTCTTCGTCCATCTTAACCCCAACCAAGGTCAACTGAATCACCAGCATATTGAATGTTTCTAGATGCTCAGAAATTCGTCCACCTTCTTCCATTCTCAAGGAATATAACTTCTTCCTTAAAAAAATCTTATTTACTAGAGATTTGGCTTGGTATATCTCACCCAACTTCTTCTAAAGATTCTGCGAAGTGGATTCTTCATGGACATTTATCGAGATTGAATCTGTATGACATAGTCTAATGAGACCTTTAGCTTTTCTATCCATTACATCATATTTTGCAGCCAAAGTTTGATCCGTAGGCCTCTAGACATTTTCATCCACTGCATCCCATAGATCCCGATCAATCAATAGATCTTCCATCTTCAGCTCCCACATTTCAAAATTCATGGGCCAGAAAACTTCTCTACTTCAATCCTCCCAGATGTGCTCCCCATCTCTATTTTCCTGGAATATGGAATATGAAATACTCTGCACAACAAGCTCCCACTCAAACTTGATTAGCTCAGAAAACCCTTTACCCAAAAAATAGAACCAAAACTGGCCAAGCTCTGATACCACTTGTAAGGAAGCAAAGGTGTGTGAAAATGCTTCCTACACTAACCTTGAGAAGAGGATTATGAAAATTTCAAATAAAATATTACAGAGATTTCAAGAAACACATAATACCATAAACAATAAAACCATAACTCAGTGATTTACGTGGGGAAAACCCTTTCGGGAGAAAAACCCCACACTCCAAAACCTGCACAATGTATTATCAAATCTTGAAACAAATTACAACACACTTGCAATGCAAGTTCTTACAAGAGTCTTCACCTCAACTCAATTTAGAGGAATTTCAGCAGCATTCTGGAAGCATACATACTTGCAAACTAACTCTCACCTTTCTCTCTCAAAAATGACTATCTCAAAGTACCAATATATAGTATTACATTGCATATGAGAACCTTCTAGAGATAAAGAATTTCTTTTAGAAACATCTAATAAAAACTCATAGCAATCTTATCTCTATCTCCATATAAAAGATACTTCTCAAAATAGCCCTTTTTCACCTATCACAAAATCTTCTATTCTTGGCTTGCTTTATTTTTTTTATTTCCATGCAAGATTGAGACACTTTCTTTTTTTTTCGTTTTTATCTTTTTGTTTTAAAACGCTTTATTCCTAACACATATAGCATTCACTTATAACTCTCAAAATTACTCATACTAAAATTTAAAACACACAAGAGATATGTTGAATTATAAATATTTAATTAATTCATGGTCTAAAATACATGAATAATATTGTTCACAAGGGTTTACAATCAAAATAGGACCTTAATATTAAATTATAATGGAATAAAAGCACACAAAAAATATATGTGGCTTCACAAAACACTATCTCCTCAACTCATATGCATTATATGACTCTCTATGGCCTTCTTACATTTTAGTTTAAATTATTGCTTCTAAACCACCCAAATTGGAAAGTTATCTTCCAATGTGTAATGAATGATTATTTATAGAAAGAAAAGATGAATTGTCTTGATTACAACCAGTATTGTGTATTTCCCCATGTAAATACGATAAAGATCATGGATTCAATACTAGATTATTTCCCCCTTTGAATTGCTTAAGGAAGTGTGTAGGGTGATTCATCTTAGATGAGTGTGGAAAGATGTATGCAATAAAACTTAGCATGGCCTAATCAAGGACTTCCTTGCAACTAACAATGCCTTATAGGTCGACCCCTTGGTTTAGCTCACTCAATATCGATTGTCACTTTAGGTAGCCCAAGTCATGAGTTCAACTCTTGATTCTCTTGTGGTGTGGATGAGGGTCCATTACACATCACTCAAGATGTTATAAGGGGGCTTACCTTGTAAAGAACTAAGATTTGGGTTACTAGGCTAAACTCTCATTTTCTCTCAGTAAAAATAAAATTAAAATAATGTCCTATAGGTCATTAGAGTCTAATGTGGAATTCAAATGTCCTATAGGTCCTCTTTAGGTGAATTTGATGTCACATTATGTTAAGCTAAGACAAAATACATAGTCATCATGTGACATTGTAGAATACACCTTCATTAAGCTAGGGTATCAATTTGGAAGCTTTGTGATCAAAATGTGTTACCATGTGTGGAATTACTGACAAGAGCATTTTGTGTTGAAAAATGATCATTGTGATAACATTAAACCTTTGTAGTATGAATTAACCTTCATGATAAGAATATATATCAAATTCATGTAAGATTGTTCTCACACATTCAATGCTTTCTACATTACACATCATAGGTGACTAAAAATTTATTTTCTCACCTTTAGATAACTAAAGATAAAACATGTTAGCCCACTTCAGTTGTGGACATTCATTTTGAGTCTTCAATATGCCTCCCTTTCTATTTTACCAAGCATTCTTCATACTTTCTATGATTTTTTTAGTTTCTACCTTTATTGTCCAATATCTCTTCAATCTCTCTATAGTATTTTTCACATCTATTTGATCTAATTCATTTATGTACTTTCTCCTTTAAACTCTTCATCATGATACTCACTTATGCCCTACATACACACCCCAAATTTTTTCTTCTCCAAACAAGGGACTCTCTTTTGTTTCCTTTGATTTTTTTGTTTTGTTGTGTTTCCTACTTTCTTTTCCTCTTTGATCTTTTCTCCTTTCCTATCATTTTCATTTTTTGTCTTTTTCCTTGCATTTTTACCCTTTTTCAATCTTGTCTCATAGTTCTCTTAAACCCTGGGATCCCGAGTTTGGAAGTTCTTTTCGTCCTCATTCATGGTCTTTCTTTTTGTTCCCTAGTAGAGCGTGAAACTTGAAGAGACATTCATATTTTATCCCAATGTTTAGATTTCTCCTGTGTTCCTGATCCCCACTCTCGCCTTTCTTCCATCTTTGTTTGTTCTCATTCCTTTGTCGATTTGGTCCTAGATTTAGAAGCTTTTTTGGCCCTATTCATTGTTTTTGTATTTTTGTTGTTTGAGTTGTTAATCTTAGATTTAAAGCTCCTCAAAAAACACAAAAAAAATATTTTGAAAAAATATCCAAAAAAATAAATATATTAAAAAATTACAAAAAGTTTCAAATAATATTTTTAAAAAATAAAATAAAATAAAAAACAAAAAGAAATTAAAAAATCCCTTTTGAACCTTGATCATGAAAGAACTTTAGAACCATGTCCAAAAATCCCTTGACCCCCCAAAATCCCAAAATGCGCTATAAAAGAGGTTCCAAAATATAAAAGGTCCCACCAAGATCTAAGTCCCTGCCATTTCAAAATCCCCAACAAGCTAAACTCCCACCATACAAAAGAAGCCAAAATAAAAGTCTCTGACATGCAAAAATCCTCGAACTTTAGAGGTCGCACCAGTCGAAAGGTTCCCACCATGCTTAAATCCCTGAAATCGCTCCATCCCCACAGTAAGGGTGAGGTCCCGTGGAGGGGCTTTGAGATCTATTTTGAAGGAGCAAGGGGTCCCATGAAGTAGAAAAAAAATGTTACAGGATTAATTAGAATATTTTCCTTAAAAATATCAACCCTTTCTTTTTAGCTCAAAAACTTAAGCGGGTGTAAAGGGGGTGGGGCTAGAAATTTCCCCACCAGCGTAGGCTTTTTTTTGTCACTTGTCAATCATATGAAGTTTTAAAATTCTCACTAATTAATATTTTTATTATTTTATATTTATTTAAGTTGTTGAATTGATTATGCAAAATAATAAAATTCATGAGACCACCAACTTTCATAAATATAAGGGCTTAAACTTTAAAGCTTAAACTATGTTACAAAATTCATGGGGCCACGTACCTTAAAATATCCTAAAAAATCTTTGCAGCACCCACTGAAAGTTTTTAGGAAGCCCCCTCTATAGAAGCCCACCCAACCCCACCATTAGTGTACATTGTTTAAGCCAAGCCAATTTTATTTTTCCTCCTTAGAGGATTCCCTAGATGGTTGGGGACCAAATGTGTGAAGCCTTATTCTTTGTTCTTGGGTTCCTTCTATGAGATAAGACATCTACATAGGGATCAAAATCCTAACCACCCAATCATGATCATTGGCAATATTTGCATGGGCAGTGAGGAATATTAGTTGTCGTATACGGCAGACTTCCCTCCACTCAAAGGGTCGTTGAATCTCAAGTACCAAAAAGAATTGGTAATTTTTTGTGTTAGCATAAGTAGGGGAGAGGGACCCAAAGTAAGGCAGGGCAACTTTGCAGGTCCACGTGGACCAAAAAAGTTTAAAAATTTTCCTACCACGTCACCCTACCACTTGTGCATCAAACCTACTATTTAGAAAGAAAAAAATTGAACACCCTGCCACCTATCAACACCATAAATACTCTAACCTATCCAAACGGGCCCATTTTTCCCTTCACCCAAAAGTGGAGCCCATCCATCTCCTTAATTGGAAAACACATCTACATACAGTGGATCGGACGGCTGCGTGTCCACAATAACCTCACCACCCTCAACAAATAGTTTAGAGCATTAATGTCTCACCACCTCCTTCATTACCTCCACTGACCAACTTGCCTTATGCATCCCTTCGCATTTAATCGAATTGTCAGGCATGTAATTCAGAGATCAAGGTTCATTCAATGCTCCACATTCTTGCATATCCCACTCACTCTTATTCCTTTTGTTTTTAAAAATTATCGAGTGTTCGCTTGATTTCGCACCGAAATATGTAAATGGATTCACTTGTTTTCATTTCAAATATATTCTTCCATGCAATTATATTATTCTGCTCTTATATATTTATGTTCGGCTCTCCACAATTCATTGTTTGGCTTTGCACTCAAGAAAGCTCCCTTTGTCTTTTAGTTGAGGTTTTCTACCTCACTATGCCTATACCATTGTCTTTTGTTTTTACATTGTTTAACCAATGTTTGTTTATGTCCCACTAAATAGATCTGCTCTAAGTCATTTCAAATCAAATAATAAAATTGAACAAACTGACAACATGCATATATTGAATAAAAAAAATTTATTCATGCACATTACAGACAATTATATTACAAAGTGTCAATGCATTACAAACTATGAACCAATGAATCCTATTCCATGTTTAACCATTGAATGGCATAAAACCCTGTAATTGTCTATATAATAAGGTTGTTGTTTTAGGGAATTGTTGCTTGCAAGTATTGGAGTCAAGTGTGGAGAAAGAGGGGTCTGATGTAGCAAAGCACAAAGAACGTTATTGCAGAAAACTAATACACTAAGCATGAATGAGTTGAACCAAACAAAAAGTAGGAATTCAGATCGGGTTTTACATTCAAGATAAAACATATGATTCTATTCATGATTTTTGTTTGGGTTCAACTCATTCAATCTGGTGTATTTCACAAGAGGGAATGTGTTGTTGAGCAAGCAATAGACATGTATATAATTATTGTTTTTCCCCACCCTAAATGACTAGTTTAGAGCAGTAATCGCTCACCACCACCTCCTTCATTACCTCCACTAGACAACTTGCCTTACGCATCCCTCCACACTTACTCAAACTTTGAAGCGCATAATTCAAAGATCAAGGTTCATTTAATACTCCAAATTCTATCATATCCCGCTCATTTTCATTCCTTTTGTTTGCAAACATTCTGGAGTGTTCATTTGGTTACATAGGCATACATGTTTGGCTCTCCACGACTCATTGTTGGACTCTGCATGCTTCATTATTCAGCTCTACACTCTCTAAAGCTCCCTTTCTCTTTCAGGTGAGATTTTTTACCTTGCTAGTCCTGTGAGATTTTCAGGTATGTATGTATATATGTATGTATGTATTCATATATTTATATATGTATATATGTATGTATGTATTTATATATTTATATATGTATATGTATTTATGTGTGTGTGTATATATAATGTGTGTGTATGTATGTATGCATGTATCTATGTATTCATGCATGTATATGTATATGTATTCATATATATTTATATATATGTATGTATATATATAAATATACATACATTTATATATGTGTGTGTGTGTTTGTATATATATATACATACATACATATAAATGCCAATCTCTTGTATGATATGCATATGTTTTCCATGAATCTATAAATATCTAGGGTTTCACAATGATGTTGTTCACATTAGGTTTTTCATTTAAACTCTTTAAGCCATGGGATGCAAATATGTTCTATGCAATGTCAACTTTTGTCACAATAACCTGTAACTCAATATTTGGGGTTTCAGGCTACAGTATTTATGAATGTCAAGACAATTTACTTCAATTTTAGGGTTTTTTTTTAATTCTATATTCCTAGGAATATATATCAGTTGTATGCACTTTCAATGTTTGTCACCCATCACCCTGTAACTCAGTATTTGGGGTTTGAACTTGCACTATTTATGGATGTCAATGCATTTCATTTCCATAGATTGTGATTGTTACACCCAATCTTCTTTAAGTGCTAAACATGTTGGTATATATGCTTAACTCATGTATAGATGTTTAATTTGATTGTTCAATTTGATTGCTCAATTGGATTGTTCAATTACATTCTTCAATTCGATGGTTCAATTTGATTGTTCAATTGAATTGTTCAATTTTATTGTTCAATTGCATTGTTAAAATTTATTGTTCTATTGCATTGTTCTCTTGGATTGTTCAATTGAATTGCTCTATTCAATTGATCAATTGGAATGTTCAATTGCATTGTTTAATTGGAATGTTCAATTTGATTGTTCAATTGCAATATTCAATTGAATTGTTCATTTTGATTGTTCAATTTGAATGTCACATATCTCATGTATATTCGTTAGGAATTATTTGTTTCATTCTTTTAGACATGTTGGTATATTCGGCTAACACTTGTTGTAAATTTGTCTCTTGCTCAATCTTCTTCGATGGTGTGCAATTTCAATTCATTATTGGCTTGGTGATGGTGAATTTCATTTCAAAGGTAAACACTCAAGGATACTATACTTTCTTATTTTAAGTTAAACACTTTCCTTACTGCAATTTTCTTATTTTAATGACTATTTTCATATATGTTTATGTGTGAACCCCAACCTTGGTACCTGCAAAACAACAAGAATAAACAAGTTAAACAAGAGATTGCAAGCCAAAACAAGGATTCCCTGTGAAATCCATTTACAAACTCAAAGTAGGAAAGAAAACAATGAAAAGCATAATAAAAAGAACAAAATAGATTGAATCCTAATTTAAGAATGCAAACTCATGATCCCATGAGGGAATTGGTGCTAATTTGATGTGAAAATTGGTCCTTTCCCAATTCCTAAGATGCAAGCTTTGATATGTTGATGAGATTAATCCACTTTTTTTATTAAGGATGAGAGCTCCAAGCCAAAAATCTGCAAACCCTAACTAAGAACTCATTGATAATGGATGAAATTTGAGAGATATTTGAGCATGGTAACTTTGCATAAATTGTGGATGATCAAATGAGGATATGAGCTCTTTATTTATAGAATTCCAAGATGGATGAATGTCCAAATTTGAGCAATGTGGGACTAACATTCATCTAATGGTATGATGCCATTTTTCAAGCTATGAATGGATGAAGGATGTGCAAGATTTGGGGATTGTGCCAATAAATGCATAATTTTGAATTTCAAATTTGTTGAAATGACTTGCAAGAGGGAAGGGAAATTGCAATAAATTCCACTTGGCTCAAGACAAAGGACATGTAAGATGAATTTATTGCCTTGTTGGATGTACATGTTGACTTGGAATTTTTGAATTCAAATTGAGAGAATATTCCAAAAGATGCCTTGTGAGGAAAATAGAGATTTAATAAATGAATTAAATCTATTTTCATGTGCAACTTGCATTATCTAGAGGATGGGACATGAGATGAGATTAAATTAATCAAGGGTTAATTAATTTAATGAGAGAGGTTAGATGATGTGACCTATTTGACTCAAATTTATGGATTTATTTAAATCAAATAAGAGAGGAATATGACAAGAGATTAATTAAATAAGGATTTTGATTTATTTAATTAAAAGAGATGGTGTTAGATTAAATCAAACAAGGTTCTAATTTATTTAATTTAATGGATAGACTTTAGAGATTTTAATCAAATAAATTGATTATTTAATTAAATAGGGATAATTAAATCAGATGAATTGATTTAATTAACAAGAGAGTGACTTAATTAGACAAAATGATTTATTTAATTAAGGGATGAAAGTTGATGAATTTAATTAGATAAGGAGATTTGATTAAATGGTTAGACCGAGGGATGAATTTAAAAGAAACAATGTTAGTAGTCAAGATCATATGCATAATGTCAATCAGTATATTTTACGTGTCTACATTTTGCCCCTCTTTGAAGCAATGCACTTGTTGCATTAGTTCAAAGAATAAACAATATCGATCGAAGCCAAAAAGTTTTATTATTTAAAAACTTGCCCCACTGCTGCATGGCAGGAGAAAACATGCCATTATAATGCCCCCTTGAGAGATTGGATGAAAATTTCAATTTTTGGGTGATCTCTCGAAAAAAGAGGACAAAGTACCCGACAGGTCCGAAAAGGCTCCGAGAGGCCAAAAATGTGTCTAAATGCAATAAAATGATGAAAAACAAGACTCAACTAGATAAAAACAAGTTCGGGGGTCCAAAACCCTAACAAGATAGCCAATCAGGGTGGAAAAAACCCTAATTTTCATGCTTAAATGGGGCGCAAGGGGTCACTTTCTAGTCATTTTCAAACACCTCCAATAGTAATCTCAAGATTTAAGCTGAGACCTCTTGACAATATAGCGCAACGATAGCTTCCTTTGCACATTTTGGATCGAGTTCGGATGTCCAAGCAGCCACCTAGCATCGGGGCACTGGTAAGTGGTCCTTACGCGAGCTTCGTCTTTCATTTATTGCTTCAATTAATGCTTTAAAGAGTTGATCCATCTGCAGCGGCGCTATATAGCGCCGCTTAGAAGTCAAACTGTACTGCTCGGTGTGATATAGCGCTACCACGGTGCAGTTTGGAGTTTAGAAACTCCGACATTGAGCTTAGGGCCAGCGGGTGGATTTGCAAAGTACAACACGGCGACATTAATTTAGCTCAAAGTTCACCGCTAGGAGGAAAATTGCATTGCGGCAGTGCGATTTTGCTCTTTTAGGGCCCAACGTCGGAGTTTGATTAGAAATCAAACTATGACACCATCACGGGTTGCACCGCTAGAGATGTTTTTTGGATGCTCGATGAAGAATTTTTCAAAAAAAAATTAACATGGTGAGCTTCCTTGATGCAGGACGCGGTGAGGGAACTCTACTCCCAAGAGCACAGGTCACGAGACCTAGCTGGCTACTTGCGAGACTTGAGTAACAAGGACCAGGATTGACTCTGGATTGTGGGGTTGTGGCACATTGCATACACGGCACTGATTCACACTCACCTAGGGATGTTGTCAGTGCTGGCCGAGAGATGGCACAGCAAGACTTCTTCGTTCCATCTTCCCATTGGTGAGGCCACCGTCACCCTAGAGGACGTTTGGCGGATTTTACAATTTCCTATTCACGGTCATCGTTCAATCTTCGATATGGACAAGGGACATGAGGCCTGCTTCTAAGTCCTTGCTACAGATGATATTGTCTTCTGTGAGGGGCAGATAGAGCTTGAGCGACACAGGATCCTGGCACCTCCCTACCGCTGGGTGATTGCAGCTATCATTTCGGGCCTTGTTGCCCCTGACAAGCGAGGGTGATATTTCAATCCTGGCTAGGGGTACTACTGGGAGCGGATGGTCTGAGACAGGTCGGTTCATTTTTCTTGTGGACCTGTTCTGCTAGCTTCACTATACAAAGACCTCCATGAGTACGTTTACATGGACAGCAGAGCACTGGGAGCAGGGGTGACCCTTCTTCACGTCTGGGCGTGGGAGCACATTTATGTGCTATTTCCACATGTCATTTCAGCTCTGATGGGGCCAAACAATCCCCTTGTGTGCTGATACAGAGGTAGTGTGTCCTTCACACACACCGGTGAGCACGGGATCCCCTACTGGAGGAGGGTTTTGGATGAGATGTAGGTTTTTACCTGGCGCCCCTACCTTGGTCGGCTTGGATGGGCTGATGATGCTAACCAAATGTTTTACTGCCATCAGGATCATTTCATGCAGGGGCAGAAGCACACTATGCTTGAGAGGTGCCTACTTGGGTGCGTGCAACGTCAGTTTGCGGAGCCGCAGGATCGTCCCGATGATGATTATCTAGCTTTCTTCACCCACACCATGACATAGGTCTCATGGGGGCGGTATATTCTTGCTTCAGAGGAAGTGGACAATTTTTGACAACTAGTAGCCCGGCCATGGGCTTATGATTAGGGGCTAGTAGATCCAAGCACCACTCAGGGCTACACGGATTGGTTTCGGCCTCCGCTTCGGTTGACGATACCCGGTGCAATCCCAGATGTGCCGAGAGTCAAAGGTAGAGGGGGAGGATGAGGACAAAGAGCTGAGATTCGACAGGATCCGCCACTAGTTCCTCTAGTCCAGCCAAATTAGGGAGATGCGCACATGTAGGACCAGTAGTAGGTGCCACCAGTCCCACCACCACGAGTCAAGGATCCTCCTTGGGTGCAGCCGCAGGTACAGCCAAGAGGACAGGCAGATGCATGAGATATTTTGATTGCATAGCTACAGGCTCAAGTCCAAGCCATGACAGCTAAGAGAGATCAGGCGAGAGCCGAGAGGGAGCAGCTAAGGGCCGAGAGAGATCAAGCCATACAGCAGAGATAGGCTATAGAGCTACAAGCAGCAACAGAGCTAGGTAGTAGACAATAGCTAGAGAGTATGGTAGCCTCCTCCTCCCAGGGTACAGTGTCAGTTTGGTCCTACAGGGATGTAGTCCAAGAGGTAGAGTACTATCAGCGGTTTTATCATGAGGTCGTACCTAGAGCAGAGCGGGTACCAGAGTACTTAGAGCGGGCCAGCCACAGACCAGCAGAGGGTCACAGTGACAAAGGCAAGGGTAGCATTCATAGAGACCGAGCTTGATTGAGATGTTATGATACTTTTTTGTGCCTTATGGGCTCATTTTTTATAGCCCAATGGGCCTTTTGTACTGATTAACACATATGTACAGTGATCCGATTTATTCTTTGTACTATGACAGTTGCATTATTGATATATATATGTGAGCCAATGATGATTTTGATGCGATACAATGTGTACTCTTTATGTATGATTTTACTTCTATATGTTGTTGATGCATTTATTTCTAATGATGTATGCATTATGATTATTACTAACAGATCTATATTATGTTAACCTATGATATGCAAATGTGATGTGCAATGATGCTATCTGTATGATGATCTATTTATGATAATGAAAAATGGGATGGTCTAATATGTGATATGGATTGTAATATGTAAAATGATATGATCTATGGTGCACATGCGAAATGATATGTGAATTATGCTTATAAAATGTTTATGAATGGATGCATATATGCTTTGTTTGTAATGAATTTTGCACCGTTTATGCAATGAATGATTTATGATGCTATTTATGAGATGGTATGGATGATGTAATATGAATGCAATAGTCGTGATATGATGCAAATGAGATGGTGTTAATGCAAATGAGATGGTTTTATGAGATGCTTAGAATAACAAATGTGATTATCCTAAACGTATTAAATGATGATGTAATATATGTGATGCATTTAATAGGATGCGATGTTATGTTAATGTAAATTGATATGATGATGTGTAATGTAATATGAATGTAATGTGATGAGATGATGTCATGATGCTATGCAAGTATGTATGCAAATGAATTAAATGCCTATATACTTGTTGTTTATGATTATGCAATATGTGATACTATGAAATGGTTATGAAATGCAAATGAATGTTTATGTAGTGATTCATATAATGCAATGCAATGTAATGAATGAAATGCAATGAAATGTATGTATCTATTTTTGAAGAATGCTTATGATAATGGAAACGTGATGCGTATATTTCCTATATGATATGTTGATGCAAAATGCTAATGATTTGTGGATGCAGGATCGATGACGATGATGGTGATGATGATCAACTGTCATAGTACCTTGTTAGTGCGGTTAGCAAGAAAAGAACAAGACACAAGATGATGCAAATGATGATGATGATGATGATGATTACTTGCTGAGGAATTGGGATTTTCAAAGGGCTAAATTTTCTTATGCTTGATAACACACGTGGTACGATGCGTCAAGGTATAGAAAACTAGGATGGTGTTGTACCTAGTGAGATAGTCTTTGACTTGACAAGTAGATAGGAGTGTTCTTGCTCACACCTGACATACGGAAACCTTGCTAGGATGCACTTTCAAAGTTTCAAACATCTCAAACCAAAACACAGAAAGGTAAACCTATCCATGCAATAGTCAACAAGTTTCCCTAGACTTCCTCCATACATACCTAACAAAGCAAGTATTCACCGAGGTTATTTTACAAGAATTTCCAACAAGCACAGCAGATAAAAGATAATCAACGTTTCCCCATTCCTATCTCTCTAAATCCGTCATTCAGATATCATCGAGAGGTCCTTGGACTGGGTGCAATAAGATAAGTCAAAAGACAAAGATAAAGCACACAAACAAGTTGATGTTCTTCAATACCGCTAACCAAAAGGGAATGTGATTTCAAGGATAGGAACCAAAACTATTGCCAAAAGATAATGCCCATTGTAGGAAGGATGCATCCTAGGACATGTTAGTGGATGGCAGCACATCATTTCATTTATCCCAAGGTGTTCCTTCTAATAAATGATGCCCATTGTAGGAAGGATTCATCCTAGGACATGATGTTATCAGATGATTGATATGGGACTGATTGGATGATGGACTATCGACACAAAGAATTGACCAACTTGTTTAAGTACTGACTTAGACTTGAGACTTGACGTTTTTGAGTTTTACTTTTAAGATGCTAGACTTGTTTCTAACTGTTTCACCAAAGATTGAAGATGACGATCAATTTATTATGGATGGTGTTATTGTGGGTGCAAGCAAGATGAGGTGGATGGATTTTTTCAAATATTTGGATGTTTTTGATCTTTTTGAGATGTTTTGAGGCTGTTTTTGGTATTTTTTGAGATTTTGAAATGTTTTCATTTTCAATTTTTTGATTTTTTTGGGATTTTATGAGATTTTGAAAAAGAGACTAACCTAAAGACCTATCCTAGGGGCCTCGGGGGATGATCAACAGATTAACCTTGCCTACGTTGTACACGCAGAGACCACGTAGTTCGACTGATGACTTGACCAATTTACAGATGAAGATATATATGATGAATTGTCAACTTATTATAATAAACTCCTAAAGGACTGACCTAAATGTCTCGGGGGATGATCAAAGATCAACCTTGCCTACATTCAAGCTTAGAGACGACGTAGTTCAAAAAGATGACTCTATTTTTTGGCTTTTTGACTAACTTTTTGAAATGTTTTTGGTTTTTTTGACATGTTTTGAATGTTTTTGGATTTTCTGATTTTAAGAGTATACACGAATCTGATCCGATGAGAACATGCCCCCAGCGTGATGCAATAGACTACTCTGATAAAGGCAGGAAAAACCAACCTTGAGGATGGGCCGAGTAGTACTAGGAGGGATCATGATACGAAAACAGGACCAAGTTATAGTGCGGATGCGAGTGGATGAGTGATGGATGGAGACCTGAATGCGATGGGTGATGGAAGCGAAATGGATGGATGATGCAGAATAAGTCGTACAAATCCTAGTGGATGGAAAGTGCTTATTTACACAAGGCGCCTGTTTGCTAGGTTTTCACCAAGGTACTTGCCCAAAGTGCCACCAAAGTTGTTTTCACTAGAGGACAATTTTTTTCTCTTTACTATTTTCAATCCTTTTTCTGATTTTTTTGTTGTCACCAAGACGCCTGTTTGCCAGGTTTTCACCAAAGTAACCATTTTTTCAGGACATTTTCTAATTTTTTTTTGGATTTTTTGGTTCTATACCTTGAAAGATTTAGGCATAAAACTTTTTGAGATGGGAGCTATTCATGGGCTCCTACAAAGGTTCCTCTTCGGGTGTTGATAGCTGATATGCCCCTAATTTGTAACTTACTATGACGATGAAAGGTCCCAACCAATTAGGTTCGAACTTGCCTTTGCTGGTTAGGTTTGGGACATTCTTTTGATTCTCTTTTAAGACTAGTTCTTCGACTTGGAATGTCCTACTTCTGATTTTCTTATTGTAGCTCCTTTTGAGTCTATTCTGATAGACTTGCAAATGATTCAAAGCATCCATACGTCACTCATCCAGTAGCTCTAGCTCATTTAGTCTTGATACCCGGTACTCTTCATTTGTGATGAAGTTTTGCAGTGATATCCTGAGAGATGGGAGCTCGATCTCTATGGGGAGTGCCGCTTCTAATCCATAGACCAGGGAAAAAGGGGTGGCATCGGTGGGTGTGAGGATACTGGTTTGATAGGCCCAGAGGGTGGGATTAAGCTGTAAATTCCAGTCACAACCTGCGTCATTGACTATTTTCTTGAGGATTTTTAGAATGGTCTTGTTTGTAGCTTCTGCTTTGCCATTGCCTTGGGGATAGTATGGGGTGGAGAAGCGATGTTGGATTTTGAATTTTTCACATAAGTCATGAACCTCCTGATTCTTGAACGGTGTCCCATTATCTGAGATAATGGCTTGTGGGACATCGTACTGACAAATGAGGTAGTTCAGGATAAACTTTGAGATTTGCTTCCCAGTTATGTATGTCATGGGTATGGCTTCCACCCACTTAGTAAAGTACTCTAGTGTGGTTATGATGAATTTTTGGTCATTAGATGACATGGGTGTTATTTTTCCAATGAGATCGAGTCCCCACTGTGAAAAGGGCCATGGTGTGACGATGGGATGAAGCTCTTGAGCTGGAGCATGGATGAGGTCCCCATGCTTCTAACATTGTAGACACCTTCTGACATGATCATGTGCTTCTCTCTCCATTGTGGGCCAATAATACCCCATCCTCAGCAGTTTTTTAGCTATGGTCATTCCACTCGAGTGTGAACCACAGATATTGTTATGTACTTCAGTTAGAGCAGTTAATGCCTCCTCAGCATTTAAGCAGTGTAGTAGGGTTCCTTCTATTCTCCTACGATATAGGGTATCACCTAGGATGACAAATCTAGATGCCTTTTTAACAAAGGTTTGTTTTAGGTTTGAAGGTAGGTCGGCGAGTATGACTCCTATACAAAGGTATGTGTAAATGTCATAATACCAAGGATTGCTAGGACCAACGATTTCACACACATATTCTAATTATGGTACCTCGAATGCGAGAACAAGAAGCTGCTCAATCAGGAATTCATATTTTGGAACACTGTTGGGGATATCCAGTAGGGACCCAATTGTTGCCATTGCATCTGCTGCTCTGTTGTTGGTTCTAGGAATCTTCTTAAATGTGATTTCAATAAAGGATTCTTTTAGAGTCTCCACCAATTTCTTATATGGAGTGAGCTTGTCATCCTTGGTCTAGTATTCATTGTTCACTTGATTTATGATCAATTGGGAGTCTCCGTACACTTTGAGAGTCACAATGTTCCACTGCACTACTATTCTGTGACCTATGGTCAAAGCCTCATATTTTGCGATGTTATTGGTGCATGGAAATGCCAGTTTTTATGACCTTGGTATGCAATCCCCTTGTGGGGTGATGAAGAAGACACCAGCTCCTAATCCATGCTGTTTGTATGAGCCATCGAAGTATAGTTTCCAATGGTCAACTACGTTGAGGTTGAAAATAGATTCATCTAGAAACTCTGAGACAAGAGGATTCTCAGAATAGATAGGTGCTTCTGCTAATTGATCTGCGATGACTTGGCCCTTGATTGCTTTCCGCTCCACATATTCGATGTCTTATTCTGACAATATCATCACCCATTTTTTCATTCTTCCTGTGAGCATTGCCTTTGATAGTAAATATTTGAGGGGGTCGATTTTGGCCATGAGCTTTATCTTGTGTGCCAACATGTAATGTCTAAATTTTTGTGATGCAAACACTACTACGAGGCATGCTTTCTTGATGAATGAATAGTTTAGCTCATGCCCAACCATTTTTCTACTGATATAGTAGATAGCCTTTTCTGTTCCATTTTCGTCATGCTGAGCTAGGAGAGCTCCAAGGGCTACTGTTGTTGCCGATACGTATAAGATCAATGGCTTTCTTTTGATGGGTGGCATTAAGATTGGTGGTGTTAGTAGATATTCTTTCATTTTGTTAAATTCCTCTTCACACTTGGCATCCCATTTGTATGCTACTCCCTTATGGAGTAGGTGAGAATATGGGTTTTGCTTATCTACCAATTGCGTTATAAATCTTTGAATGGATTGAATTCTGCCTTGGAGGCCTCTCAATTTTTTTAATGTCTTTGGTGCTTCCATTTCAAGGATTGCTTTCACCTTTGTTGGATCCACCTCTATACCCCTCATTGATACTATATATCCTAGCAATTTACCTGATTGTATGCCGAAGACGCACTTCTTGGGATTTAGTCTGACCTTGTACTCCTCCAGTCTATCAAAGATAGCACTTAGGGTTGCTATGTGATATTTTCTCTTTCTAGATTTAGCTAGAATTTCATCAACATAGTCTTCAACCGTCTTATGAATCATGTCATGGAATATCAATGTCATGGCCCTTTGATATGTTGCTCCTACGTTCTTTAAGCCGAATGGCATCATGTTCCAACAATATGTCCCCCATGGACAAGTGAAAGTTGTTTTATGTTGGTCCTCCTTAGCTATCATGATTTGATTGTATCCTGAGAATCCGTCCATTAGCGACAACATTTCATGCCCCGCTGTAATGTCTACTATCATGTCAATGTTAGGAAGCGGGAAGTCATCCTTTGGACATGCCTTGTTCAAATCTCTCAAGTCTGTGCAGATTTTAATGGCTCCGTCAGGCTTTGAAATAGGTACCAAGTTTGACACCCATTCTAGATAATCGATTGGTTAGATGAATCTTGCATCTAATAGATTCTTTAACTCCATTTTGACTAGTAGAGCAATCTGAGGGTGCATTTTTTGAAGCTTTTGTTTGACTGGCTTTGCTTCTGGATACACTGCTAAGTGATGAACCACAATCTCTAGATCAAGCCCTGGCATGTTAGCATAACTCCACACGAAGTTTATTTATCTTTCCCTTAGGAATACCGCTAGGAGCTCTTGCTCTTCTGATAGTAGTGATTCTGCATAGAATGTGTTATGCGGGGTCTCCTTTATTCCTAGGTTGACTGGATTATATTTTTCGGCCAAGACTGCTGACTTTTCCTAATGAATGGCTCTTAAAGGAATATTGAATCCCCCATCCTCAGGCACCTTGGAGAGGTTTTCACCATTGGATACGTCCTTTCTTTTTACTTTTTCTGGGTCAGAGAGTGCCACAGTGTGGTTTTCACTCAAGGACTTGGATATTATTCTTAATTTCTCGCTTTTGCGACTGAAGGATTCAATCGTTTCCCCATAATAGGCATGTGTGTCCAATTCTATTATAAACCCTACTTTATGGTCCCCCTCTGGGATGTTATCCCGCAATCCCATGAATTCTGAGAGTGCTTCATCATTTTTGAATGTATCAAGAACTGGTGGTCCTCGTTGGTCGTAGTCGATGAGTTGGGGATATACTAGGAAAATCTCATGATTTTGATGGTTTGTTTCAAAGGATAGGGTACTAATCATGCAAAGAGTGGTAACCTCAAATAGCCTAGGTAAGTTAGTCAGGTGATCCTCGCCATCACTAGTACTACAGATGTCGGTTATATCAAAGGTATAGTTGTCTAGGACACAACCTATGGATACTAGTAGTTGTGGTTCTATTGCGGTTCGTTGATGAGGTTTATTAGCTGCTCTAACTGGAGGACTTAGGCCACATATGGTTATACTCAGAGGGGTACATCCAAGGCCAAGGTTTGTTATGGGTCGTGTCTCTGGCATGATAGGTATTATGAGCCCATTGTCGTTTTGTCCCAGTCTTTGATTTCTGTTGTAGCCCATTGCGAGCATCATTTGTAAACCCTTGCTTATGTTATCCATTGGTAATTCTGGTACTGGTCTTTCATCTTGATATAGCGTATGTGATGGATCTTCCTCAATAACCTCCTAGCCTAGGTCTCCCCAACTTGTGAATTCAGGATAGTCTTCAAGAGACGTTTGTGATGTGGAGGCTTGATTTTCTTGTGGGCGTCCCCGTGATCTAGGAGATTGTGGTAACTCTCCTACCACAAAAGCATTGTTAGGGAGTTTGAAGGTTCCACAACCGTCATCCTGGATGATGAGCTTGATGTTAGAGATGGTGGGAATGGTGGGAGTGGCAGGTGTCTCTGTCACAGAAGTGGATGCGAGAGTGGCAGGATCGATGTATGGGGTGGATGGGCCCTCATCATTTTTGGGTACTTGGGGGATTTTGTAATACTTTTCTTCAAGATTTTTGCAATACGAGAAAGGTTTAGGATCTCCATGGATGGTAACTTCTTGTCCGTTATGTGTAAATTTCACACATTGGTGGAAAGTTGATGCTACTACTTTCATCACATGTATCCATGGACATCCTAGGAGGATGTTATACAGAAAGTCAAGGTCCAAGACCTGACAAGTGGTTTCCATGAGAGCTGGCCCTACTTGAATGGGGAGTTTAATTGTTCCTTGGGACACTCTTTCTTGATCATCATATGCTCTTATCATGATACCCTTCCCTTTGTCAATAGAATCTTCTAATATTTTCAACTGCTTGATGAGGCTGAGAGAATAGATATTCAAACCCGTACCTCCATCCACCAAGACCCTTTTGATTTTTCTCTTATGTACTATGGCTTCCAAGTGAAGCGCACGGTTGTGAGATGGTTGAGCAGGGAAATCTTGGTCAGAGAATGTAAGAAGATTAGGCATAATGATATTTCCGACCATAGCTTGGAATTGCTCTGCATCAAGGTCTGCGAGAACAGTGGATGAGGCCAATTCTTCTTCAAGGATTTTCCTATGGGCAGATGAGATTTTTAGCAACTCCATGATGGAGATTTGCACTGGCGTTCTCTTGAGTTGATCTAGGACATTATAGCCATTAGGAATAGATCTAGATGTAGGGACTTTGCTTGGCTGGGATGATCCTGTGATAGTTACTTTTCCGCCTCTTGTGGTGACTCCACAATCGGCATGGGCACCTTTGATGGTGATGACCATGCAGTTTTCATCTAGAGAGGTGACAACTGTTTCATACACATGACTTACATTTGAGTGGGTGCCTTTCCCTTTATCATTTTTGTTCCCTTTGTTACCATGATTTGGCATCAGATTCGTATATATCTTAAGATCCTAATATCTCGTAGGCTGTTCCACGTTTATAATTCTTTTATCGATGAGGTCTTGAATTATGTTCTTTAATCTCATGCAGCTATTTGTGGTATGGCCTTTGATTTTATGGAATTTGCAAAGTTGATTCTCATTGTACCAAGGGGGTTTCACATCCAGTTCTTGGTAATTCTCAAAGGTAGGAGCTTTGATGAGTTTTTCATCCATTAGCTTTTTCATGATGTCTTTAAGTGGTTCCCCCAAAGTGGTGTACTTTCGTTTGGGATAACTCTTGCATTGGGGTGGTCCTCTTTGGTCATTGAGATTATTGATTGTTGGATTGTTGTTTGGTTGGCGTGTCGTGTGATGATTGTTGTCGTGTTGGGTTTGGATTTTTGGTGTGGGTGTATGTTGGCAAGGGGCACTAATGACCACCTTGGCATTGACAACACCATCATTAGTAATGTTTTTATTTCTTTCCCATGTGCAAGATTTATCGTTGTAATTGGATGGTGGGCAATTGTTCTGTTGTTTGAGGTATGATGTTGATTTCATGGGTTAATTCATGAGGGCTCTTTCGATGTTGAGCACCTTGGGGATCAATTGATCATATGTGGTGATGCCCTGAACCTTGAGATGAAATGCCAAGCGGCCTTCAAGGTTGGATATAATGGTGCAAACTTGTTGTTCTTCTAGCATGGTCCACTTGCTCTGATTGGCCTTGGATCACCATCGTTGTAGAAATGAGGTGAATGATTCACCCTTTCCTTTTTTTAGAGCTGAGAGTTCTTCTAGACTAACATTCATTGCAATTTTGCATGCATAATTTTTAATGAATGCGTCCATAATTTCTTGGAATGTTCTAATGCCTAAAGGTAAGTGAGAGAACCGTTCCATAGCATGGCCTACCAAACTCCTAGGAAATAGTCACATTAGATAAGTATCATTGTATGCGACTTCCATGCAATGAACCTGGAATTCCCTTATGTGATCTTCAGGGTTTCCCGTCCCTCGATATTTGTCAAATTTGGGGATCTCAAATCCCTTAGAGAATAGTTTCATCACTAGGATCCTATCAAATGGATAGGGACACAAGTTGCTTGGTGTTTTCATTGTTCGCCCTGATTGCAAATTGAGCACTTGTTGCGAGAGCAACCTGATTTGTGTCGTTACATCATTTTGTGGATCAGGGGGTGGGATGAAAGTGTTTTGGGGTGTTTCAATCGTGGATTGGATGGGTGGGTTGGTCAGTGTGTTGTTTGATGGTATTTGTATGTTTTGTCAAGCTAGGAAGGCTTCCACCTGTTGTTGTATGAACAATGTCTGTTGTTGATCTTGTTATTGTTGTGCTAAGATTTGTGCTTGTTGTTATGCTTGTTGTTGTTCCAACAACGCTTGTTGTTGTGCTTGTTGTTGTTCCAACAACGTTTGTTGTTGTGCTTGTTGTTGGGCTGCCAATTCGGCTACTTCTTGCTACTCTTGATATTTCTTTATTGCTTGTTGATATGCTTGCAATTGCGCTGCTTGTCTTTGTGCAAGAAGTTGTGCTTGTGCTTGTGCTTGTTGTGCTTGATATTGGGCATTTTCCTGAGCTTGAGCTTGTGCTTGCACTGCTTGTGTTGCTTGTTGTTGCAATAGAGCTTGTGCTTGAGTAGTCTTGTGTGCTTGCAATGCTTGAGCAACTGGGGCGGCTTGTTGTTGTTGTTGCAATAAAGCTTGGGCTTGTTGCACTTGTTGCGCTTGTAATGCGGCTTGTGCAACTTAGGTAGCTTGCGCAGCTTGCTAAGCAACTAGGTGTATGGCTTTTTGTTTTTGCAATTGTTGAAATCCCCTTTGAAAAGCAGCTTGCAATGTCGCATTGTATTGGCTTGATGTGGTGGAAGTTGGTGGTGGTGGGGGTGGTGGTGGATTTGGAATGGTGTTTGTGAAGGTGGTATTGGTGTTTTGCGTGATGGATGGGGCTATTGATGTGGTTGGTCCTTGAGAGACCATGTTTTCTGATGTTAAGGGGGTGTTTGATGATGTTGCAATTGCTTGTGCGTTTGTCATCTGTTGTTGCGATATCAACGACAAATTTTGAGCATTTGGCATAATGCTTTGATTGATATTTGGGATAGTGGTTTGATTGATACTCGGTAGAGGGGGAAGCCCTAAACCAAGGAGTGATGTGGATGATGATGGCAATGGTGGAAGAGGTGGAAATGTGAGGGGTGCAAGTTCTTGTGAAAATTTTGTAGTGTCAAAGATGCCCCCTGGTCTGAACATGTCTCCTTCCTCTTGCGAATTTGTGAGGAGAGGAGTTTGAGGCGTTGCGTGAAAAAATAATGATGATGGATCATGATGGAAGGTGAGAGGAACATTCTTATGTAATGGGTTTTTGGGTATGTTTTGTTCCAAGGTGGTATTTTTATCCAAGTTTTGATTATTAACAAGGGGGTGTGCTTGAAGAGCATTGAGAAATGTGTTTCCCTTGTTAACATTTGGTTGGGTTGGGGAAAAAGATGTGATTTGCGGAATGTTTTGTGTGATGTTTTGGGATGGGGGTGTATATGAGATGGGAATGGTGGATGACATTGGAGGAAATGATGTCTCCACTATGGTACTTATGTCAAAACTGAAAGGTAGTTTGGCCCCTTGTTTTGCTAATTCAAGCATGTATAATGAAGCATTAAGCCTTATCATGATGTTGATGATTCTACGGTTGTCCGTATTTTGGATCATTTCAGTTATTTCTTCATGAGACATCCCAAAGGTAAGATCCTCCCCTTGGGTTTCTTCTTGGGGATTTTGTGATGATGAAATGGTCAAAGGATTGCCTAATTTGGCAGGATTCATTTCAACGTTTGTTTGGCTAAGATCACTTGAAGTGGGTGTTTCTTTGTTGGCTTCCATGCTCTTCTTGTATTGAGATCTAGTTTGAACCATAAAACGAGGATCAATTTTCAAGAATAGGAGAAATGAATCTCTTGATTCTTTGGATTGATCTTTACTTTATCTCTAAAGTAGAAAACTTTAGGATTTCTTAAGGATCAAGAGATGATATGGTGATGATGTAAGGGATGGATGATGTGGATGTTATGGTCTTTTGATCAATCTTGATGGGAGGTGCTAGGCTTTTTAGATTTTTGACTTTGATTTTCCTTTTGAATTTGTCCTTGATCTTGATTAGTTTTGATTGTTCTGATTTTGAACAAAAAGACCCTAAGATGTTGGATAATTATCTAAGGGATAGCTTTATTCAAGGGATGATGATTTGAATACGTGTAGGGAGAAGGATACATCTACCCACACCTATTCAAACAAGATGATAATTTTAGCTAAGCATACGAATAAGGATGCATCTACGTATATCAAGCTAAACAAGATTATTTTAATGACTTTGACCAAGCATATGCAAAAGGATGCATCTACACATACTGTAGACATAAAAAATATACAGATTGATATCACACTCTGATCTACTAACATTGTTTCTTCCTAAATCATCCCTCAGTCTAACTGTTTAATCAAATTCCCTTATCTGATTAAATTCATCAATATTCGTCTCTTAATTAAATAAATTATTTTGTCTAATTAAGTCACATTCCCTTGTTAATTAAATCAATTCATCTGATCTAATTATCCCTATTTAATTAATTAATCAATTTATTTGATTAAATTTCTAAAGTCTATCTGTTAAATTAAATAAATTAAAACCTTATTTGATTTAATCTAACACCATCCCTTTTAATTAAATAAATCAAAATCTTTATTTAATTAGCCTCTTATCATATTCCTCTCTTTTTGATTTAAATTAATCCAAAATCTAAATCAAATTATCAAATCAACTAAATATCCCTTTAAATTAATCAAATCCTGATTAATTTAATCCTAATCACTCAAATCCTCTAGATTTTGCAACTTGCACAATTAAATCATTTATTTGATTTAATAATTCCTATTTTCATTCAAAAAAGGCATCTAAGTGGGAATATTCCTCAAATTTGAAATCTCCCCCCAAAAGGACTTGTCCATCCAACAAAGCATTTAAAGCTCTTACATTGTCTCTTACATGTCTCCCACTTGGCATTTAACTCATTTTTCATCCCCCCTAAATATGTCATCTCATCAAATTCAAATTTCAAACTTGACACATTCCTCAAAACTTGCTCAACCTTCATCCTCTCACATGTTGACAAGTGGCATCATATCATTGGTTGAATCTTTGTCCCACATTGATCAAATTTGGACATCTCTTCAACTTATCAATCTATAAATAAAGAGCTTATATCCTTATTTCATCATCCACATCTCAAGCAAAGTTACCATGCTAAAATACTTAGCAATTCTCATCCATCTCATTGAATCATAGCTAGGTTTTTTGCAGATTTTAGCTTGGAGCATTCATCAATCTTCATCAAAGTGGATCACAATCTTCATCAAATCATCAAAGCTAGCATTGAAGTTGGGAAAGGGCCAATTTTCACATCAAATTGGCACCAACTCCCTCAAGAGATCAAGAATTTACATTGCTTTCATAGGATTTAATCTCTTTTGCTGATTTCTCATTGTATTGCTTTCATTTTCCTATTTAGAGCATTGATAAATGGATTTCTTGAGGAATCATGTTTCTAACTTGCATTTCAATCTTCTAATTTGTTTGTTTGTTGTATTTTGCAGGTATTAGGATCATGGTTCACATATTGGTGCTAGAAGGAGGGTTGATCGACAGATTCTAACACGTTTTTTTAAAAATTTTGCCATTTTTTACAGTTCTATTCATAAATCCACATTTTAGCGCCCGTGATCACTATTATAGCACCCTTGATCATTCTTGTAGCGCCCATAATCACTGTTATAGCGCCCATAATCACTGTTATAACGCCCGTGATCACTCTTTTAGCGCCCTTGATCATTCTTGTAGCGCCCTTGATCATTCTTTTAGCATCCTTGATCATTCTTGTAGCGCCCATAATCATTACTGTAGCGCCCATGATCATTCTTGCAGTGCTCATGATCATTCTTTTAGCGCCCATGATCACTATTTTAGCGCCCATGAGTCAGTTTTAAAATGACCATATCTTGGTCATACAAAGGTCTTTTTTGATGCTTTTTTTTTTTAAATAGGGTAGAATTTTGTAAGCTATCCAATGGTGTAGTTGTTTCTTAACTATTAATGAGTTAAAATTTTCAAATTTTCATCTAAAGTAAAAAAACATGATAACTTGGCTAAATTTTAGGGTGTTTTGGTTAATGATTCTTCTAACCCCTATATCTTTTTGTTTTTTTTTATCTCATCTAACATTTTGATCACTTTTGTAGGTTGGAAATCAAAATCAAAAGAAAGAAGAACATGGGGATGATATTTTCTCTAATCAAAGTGTTTTTTAACACTTAAGTGTTTGTTTAACACTTCTTCAAGAATTTGTCATCCTTTTCTTTCTTTAGGACACTAGCTTTCATTTGGGTTTAAAAAGGATTCTTTTTGTTTATTTCTTGCAAAAGGATTAAAAAGAACCTTAGGATCAACAACTTACTAGATTTCATTTATGGATTAAACAATTGAACAAATGTCTTTTCACTTGTGATTTGGTGCTCTAAAATGAACTCACACATTGCTTTGAGGGTTTAAAAAGAACAAGTGTAGCTTTGTTTGTTTGTGAGGGCTTACTTAGACTAAAGCCATTGGAAAAGGACGTATGCGCTTCTCTCGCGCTTTATAGCGATCTTGAGAATCAAAAGGTCTTTTCCATGACTTTGGGTTGAGATAAAGCAATCACCTCCACACTTTGATTTGGGCTTAAAATTGAACAAACTATTGTGCGAGTGTGAGTGGGGGCTTTGTTGCATATATTCTCTCTCCTTGTTGCCTACAAGGATTGATCGAGTTACGAATATTGTTCTTCATTCACTTTTGTTTATCCTAGAGGGCCCAGGGCCTTGGGGAAAAAGTACTCACCCAAGGGAACGACTCAACCGGTAACACTCTAAAGCCAAGAGTATTTCCAGCTGGGATATAAATGTGGATATTGGAAGAAATGCCAATATCACGTGGTTGACTCCGAAAAGATGGATCCGAAAGGGGACTCTTGCCACGTTGGGTCAACTCTTATGAACGGAAAGTCCTTACTACAACCCATGTGCTAGAATTTTCCAAAATCCTTTATCTATTTTTTGGTGCAAGAACGGTCGTTCTAAAGCCACCCCACACTTTTACGGTCTTCTAGTAGAGATGGAAAGCATGCCATGGGAGTTTCATGGGTGTTGATGCTTGGCTGCCCTGATTGACGTTAATGAGCCGTGGAGGGGAGCCAGTGGGGTCAAGCATTTAACCATCCGCTAGAGATAAGCATAGTTGGACTTGTCCAAGTGGGAATCCAACAAATATTGTCTTACACATCCATAGGATTGTACTTATTCTTGGGTTGCAAAATGCATTGCTTGATCGAAAACATCATCATCCAAATTTCAAATCCTTTTGGAGACAAATACAATTGACTCGATCCATATGTTATTGCTTTCCCTTGGGATTCACATCCTTAGAGGTTTCTAAACATTGGATTATATCTCAATTTGTCTCCTTAAGTAAACAATAGGAAAACCTTTGCCTTAAGTTTATTGAATTTCCACATAACATATCTTGTGGGGTTTGCAGAAGTTAGGACATTGGACATTTAGTTTGAAAATCTAATTAAGAAAGTGTTTGTGGTAAAATAAATTCACTAATCAAGATGAAATCAATTGAACCCAACACATGTGCTTGTGTATCTTTTGTCTTATGGTCTTTTGAGCAAACATTGATCTTTTGGTTTAAAGGGAAAAGCATGTTCTTCAAAACCTTGGCCTTGTAAACAAGTCCTTCTTAGGTTCATTTAGGATCAAAATCAAACACTTCATCCATCTCAAACATTTATCATCCCATCCACCAAACAACTTTAGAGCTTTGAAAACATCATCCTAGACTTGGGTAAATCATCCTTAAATCAAATCAAAGTCATTTGTTTAATTAGGTGTGTGGGAATGCATCCTTTCTCATACATTTAATTAAATCAACCATCCTTTGAACAAGTTCATCCTAAGATCACATCCAACATCTTAGGGTTTACAAGTTCATCATCCACATCAAACAATCAAAATCAAAATCCCTAAGTCTAGCATTGATCCAAAGTCCCTAAACGTTCAACGCTCACATCATTCACCTTTCATCCTTCATCTCATCATTGATCCTAAGAACCTTAGAGGTCACTTTTGCGACAAGGTAAAAACACAAGGAGAACATGGAATACAAACTTGATCCATACGTCTTGAGTAATCCAAATCAATTGAATCTTCAAAGCCTCACAATTATGATTGATTATCAAAACTCACACTTATACAATCCATACGTGGGACCATTACCTTCAAATTTCAATAGAACAAGTGTGATTATGCCCAAATCAAAGATTGGAACACCTTTTCCAATGTTAAAACCAAGTCCAAACCTACAAGTCTATCAATCGAACAATCAATGCATGAGCCTTGAAACGAACGTCATCCCACCAAATCCCTACATGCCAAAGGAGAATGTACCAAGTACAAGTTTTCAAAACATGAATCCAACAAACTTTGGGATGGATACATTTGCAAATCATACGAATATTCCAAACATGAACAATGGTCAATTCCAACCTATCATGCCAAATCTGGGTGTCATCACAAATCAGAATATTGTCCAAAATCAAACACAACTACACACTCCAAATCTACTTAAACAAGAGCCAAATCAACTACATCAAGGGAGTCAAGATCAAAATCAAGAACAAATTTGGCGAGATCAAATTGCGGCACTTTCCAAAATAGTTGAGGCATTGCGCCAAGAGACATCTCCACCACCATCACCCATATCAACATCATTCCTTGGTTTAGGGCTTCCCCCTTTACCTAGCACCAATCATTCCATCCAAATCAATCCACCTAGCACCCATCAAACCATCACGTCAAATCCTTTGAATATACCATCGACATCACACCAATGGATGGTATCTAATCAAACAACAACATTGATCCCAAATCAAAATACGGTCTCCCAAGGACCTATCACCTCGGTCATTCCAACCATCACTATCCCTTCAATCATTCCAACCACCACTATCACGCCCATCACATCTCAAACCCTCACGATCACTCCAAGCATATCACTCATCACTACATCCAACATGATTCCAAATCCACCACCACTACCACCAAAACCAAATGCGCCAAGACAATATGACATTGTGCTAAAAGCTCACGAGGCCTACCAAAAGGCCATCCAACAATATCTAGCCATGCGACAAGCAAGACAAGCTCGACAAGTGCAACAAGCCTATCAAGCTACCCAAGCCTCTCTAGTTGCTCAACAAGCATAGGAACAAACATGAAAACATTCAATCATTGGTGATAGCATTGATAGTCTCCCCACCATAATTTTCAAAAGAAATGATCAAGATCCATCCATCAAAGAGCACATTGGAAATGTTTCTATCTCATCCAAAGATCAAATAAACATAGGTCAAGAGTCACTTTTCAATCATGATCAAAATCCACCAATGATACCTAACAATGATCCAATTCAAGAAAGGTCAACATCATTTGACCCTTTGGTTGAAGACATTGGAAATCCCTCCATCACAATTATTCAAAACAATGATCAAATGCACCTTGAAGATGTATCTACACAATCCAATGATCAACTCACCATACATCAAGAGCCACTTTTTAGTGATCTCCTTCAAGGAGTGTTAGGATTATTTGATCCAATTGACATAATGCACAATCAGTTCACCGATGATCATGTTAAAAATGTCTCTACATCGCCTTACGAGTTAGAGGACATATCTCAAGAATTTATTCCAAAGCATGATCAAAATCTTTCACCAAAGTCTAGCAATGGTCCTTTTCAAAACATGTTGATCCCCTTTGACCGCATGGTTACAGATACTGAAAGAACCCTGAACTCGACACTTGAGGATATTGAACCACTTGCCATGTCTAATGTCGACATCCAAGAATCCTTTGTAAGCAATCCATCCTTTGAAACTGACCCATGTCGGGAACTTGATCCAAAGCATGTCGAAAGCAACTCCAAAATCATTCAAGATCAAGAATTTGTATCTTCGAGCTACTATAATGATCTAATGGACACTCTCCTATCCATACAAGATGTCGCAAATGATGATCACACTAGCATAATGCATATTCATCCATCTACCCATGAGATGCTTTTTATGGATGGACACGTAGATGATCTTCATCTTGAACAAAATTATGTTACACAAAAAGAGCAGGTTCTTAACTCCTACAATCAAATGGAGTTGTCAACATCAGGATTGAATATGTCCCAAACTCAGATTGAGGACATCATAAATAAAGATATCCATCATTATCCGCCCAAGGAAACAAGTCAGATAGAACATCCAGAGTTAGCAGAGCAGCAAATTGAAACAACGTCACCTACGGTGGTCATTTATCAGAGAGTGCATTCTAAACAAGAGATCTCAGAACAGGCAGAATCAAAGCATGAAGGCACTACTTCCACAATACTGGGGGCAACTTCGTCTCAAGCAAATGTCAACATAGGGAGCACGAAGAGTCTGTATGATGAAACTAGTGCCAATACTACAACCAACCACATCATGAATCTTCATCCACCCATCAACCCATCCACGAATTGGGACCAACGTCAAAATAAAGAATTGAATCAAAGTACGAAGAACATTATCAAAGCAAAAGAAGCTGATAAGCATAATAGAAAAATCAAATACAAATGGATACCAAAACATACAAAGAAAGATCATCCCTATCAAACTCCATCAGTCAAAGAAACTATGGGGAAAAATCAAAAAAGAAAAAGTATCCATCAAAGATGTCCACAAAAGCAAAAGTAGGCTTTTCAAGCAGTGTACAAGATATATCAAGCAATTGGTCCTAATTCCACGCACACTTTCGTATCCACCCATCATTGCTCACCTTCCCAAGTTTGGAGAGTCAAAGGCTCCAAACTGCCAACCAATCCATCTTTTATCCCTAAACACACTCCATCCATGCCTCCACGCATAATATCCAATTCTTACATTGACCGTGTATTGGCAACAACCCTTCATCATAAGGATTCAAAAGGCAATCTATCGCGATGTGCGCACAAAGACAAAGTCAACTCCAGTATCAACAAAGCAGATCAAGAATCTCAAAAGTTACATTCAAGTGCACATAACTTGGCAAAGCAGCTCCTTCAGGTAGGATATCGATGGAACATCATGACAAGGGCATCTACATCGGCAACACCTTGTGATTCAACATGAGCTTAAAATCTTTCAGAAAAATACAAAAAATCAAAAAATCATGAAAATCCAAAAAAAAAATCAGAAAAAGGATTGAAAACAGTAAAGAGAAAAATCATCCTCTAGTGAAAACCACTTCAGTGGCGCTTTGGGCAAGACCATGATGAAAACCTGGCAAACAGGCATCATGAGTAGAATCGAGCATCTACATGCACCAGTTCAGATGAAAGTATCTCATCCCTTCCATAATAAATCTAGTATTCCATCCATTCATAATAAATCCATTCATCCATAAGCCATTTATCCAATCCATTTTCATCCATCTGCATCCAAGTTATCATGATCTTGATGAAATTTTGGTGCACACTTTACACTTTCTTATAGTAAAAATCTTGACATGGTCCATTTTCATTTATCCTATCCTATGCAACATTATCTGGGCCATGAAGCATTATCCAAATGAGAATTCATTATCTAAACACATTATCTTATCACAAGATAATCCATATCCATCCATCCATACACTTATCTGAGCATCCATCCATAACATTCCATACATTGCTAGACACTGGGGGCAAATATTTACATCTTGCTTCAGGAATAAATCTTGATATGTGTCCTCCAACTTATGGGGTGATCTGAACATTGGAAAACGTGAAACCAAATTGGTCAAACCACTTGAGAGAAGAAATCCAAATCACTAGCCCATGGCATATTTTGACAAAAAGACACTCCTTATCAAGTCTTCATCTTTCATAGAACATAAATCCAAACAATCACTATCAGTCGCATCTAATTTTCACGTCAAACGTCACATCAAATCATTCGAACATCTTTTGTTCCAAATCAAGCTTCAACAATCCTGATCAATCGAATCCAATCAATCCATAATCTTGGGATATCCTTCCCGATCATTGTGTTGCTTAACACTATCCTTGCATTGTTGTGCATCCTCAACAATTTTATCATCATCAATCCCGATCAATCAATCCTTGCATTGTTGTGCATCCTCAACAATGTTATCATCATCAATCCTGACCAATCAATCCTTTCATTGCTGTGCATCCCCAACAATGTTATCATTGTCATCATCAATCCATCGACCTAATCGATCAACCTTAGCTTGGTTTTCAACAAAATCCTAAATAGAGCACTGATATCATCATACATATCCATATCCAAATTGTAAAAATCATGCGAAAATCCAAAAACATCCAAAACATCAAAAATCCAAAAAACACTCAAAAAGTCATAAAAACATCAAAAACATTGAAAATCCGAACTACGTCGTCTCTGAGCTTAAACGTAGGCAAGGCTAATCTTTGATCAGCCCCCGAGACATCAAAATCCAAAAACATTCAAAAATATCAAAATCCAAAAACATTGATAAAATCTTAGAAAATCCCAAAACATCGCAAAATCCAAAAAAAAAACCAAAAAATAGCCTCAAAACATTCCAAAAAATGTCAAAAACATCCAAATATTTGAAAAAATCCATCCATCTCATCTTGCTTGCACCCACAATAATCAATCATCCATAATAAACTGATCGTCACCTTCATCCTTTGGCAACACAAATAGAAACAAGCGCAACAATTGGCAAAAGCAAGCTTCAATCGTAAAATCAAAAGCAAACAACGAATCTTTAAAAACAAAATCAAACTCTTGATCAATCGCAAACATGTCAGTCAACTTTATATCAATAGCCTATCAATCAACTTATCAAAACCATCATCATGATCCTATACAATGCATGTCCTAGGATATATCGTTCCGACAATGGGCATCATTTTGGATATCACCTTGGATTCTTATCCTATCAAAACAAATCCCTTTGGCTGAAGGTATGAAGAACATTGGCTTGTTTGTTTACTTGATCTTTTCTTTTGATTTATCTTATTGCGCTCACTCCAAGGACCTCTTGATGATATCCAAATGAAGGATTTAGAGAGATAGGAATGGGGCAACGATCATTATCTTTTTATCTATTGTGCTTGTTGGAGGTTCTTGTAATATAACCTTGGCAAATACTTGCTTTGTTAGGCATATATGGAAGAGGTCTAAGGCAACTTGTTGACTATTACAGGGATAGGTTTACCTTTCCGTGTTTTGGTCCGAGGTGTCTGAAACTTCTGAAGTACATCCTAGCCAGGTTTCTGTATGTCAGGTGTGAACAAGAATACTCCTATCTATTTGTTGAGTCAAAGTCCATCACACTAAGTACCATTCCATCCTAGTTGTCTATACCTTGATGCATCGTACCACGTGTGCTATCAAACATAAGAAAATTTGGCCCTTTGAAAATCCCAATTCCTTGGTAGGTAATCATCATCATCGTCGTCGTCGTCATCATCATCTACATTTGTGTCATCATGCATCTTGACTTCTTCTTTTCTTACTAATCACGCTAACATGCTACCATGGCAGTTAATCATAAATCATCACCATTGCATCCATCATGCATCCACAAACTATCAGCATACTGCATATTGCATATCATATCATACATAAAGCATTAATCATACCACATGCATTCATCCCCATCATCACATAATATATATTAGTTATTCTAAACATCTCATAAACCATACATTTATCGTCTATTTGCATAATCATAAAATCATCATCATATCATATCATGTGCATCCATATCATCCATGCATCATCATATCACCCAAACATCATAATCATCTCATTTATATCATAAATAATGTAACTGTCATGCTACAAATCAGGATCAAGTGTGTGTAATATATCAAAATAGGTATGAGACTACCCATGGTTGATGACTATCTACATCATCAAATATGTCTACATCAAACACATGAGTTGATGATCTTGAACCTCTTTGTCAAGAGATCGACCCTCAAATCGAACCTTTTCGCCCGATCTCTCGAGGGGGCAATATACCAGCACCAGCATAATTCTTCTTGCTAGGGCAATAGTGGGGCATCATAAAATCAGAGAATTTTGAACTTTGATCTCAACAAGATTATTCTTTGAACCAACGCAACAAGTGCATCGCTTCAAAGAGGGGCAAAATGTAGACATAAAAAGTATACAGATTGATATCACACTTTGATCTACTAACATTGTTTCTTCCTAAATCATCCCTCGGTCTAACTGTTTAATCAAATTCCCTTATCTAATTAAATTCATCAATATTTGTCTCTTAATTAAATAAATTATTTTTTCTAATTAAGTCACATTCCCTTGTTAATTAAATCAATTCAACTGATCTAATTATCCCTATTTAATTAAATAATAAATTTATTTGATTAAATCTCTAAAGTCTATCTGTTAAATTAAATAAATTAAAACCTTATTTGATTTAATCTAACACCATCCCTTTTAATTAAATAAATCAAAATCTTTATTTAATTAGCCTCTTATCATATTCCTCTCTTTTTTATTTAAATTAATCCAAAATCTAAATCAAATTGTCAAATCAACTAAATATCCCTTAAATTAATCAAATCCTGATTAATTTAATCCTAATCACTCAAATCCTCTAGATTTTGCAACTTGCACAATTAAATCATTTATTTGATTTAATAATTCACTATTTTCATTCAAAAAAGGCATCTAAGTGGGAATATTCCTCAAATTTGAAATCTCCCCCCAAAAGGACTTGTCCATCCAACAAAGCATTTAAAGCTCTTACATTGTCTCTTACATGTCTCCCACTTGGCATTTAACTCATTTTTCATCCCCCCTAAACATGTCATCTCATCCAATTCAAATTTCAAACTTGACACATTCCTCAAAACTTGCTCAACCTTCATCCTCTCACATGTTGACAAGTGGCATCATATCATTGGTTGAATCTTTGTCCCACATTGATCAAATTTGGACATTTCTTCAACTTATCAATCTATAAATAAAGAGCTTATATCCTTATTTCATCATCCACATCTCAAGCAAAGTTACCATGATAAAATACTTAGCAATTCTCATCCATCTCATTGAATCATAGCTAGGTTTTTTGCAGATTTTAGCTTGGAGCATTCATCAATCTTCATCAAAGTGGATCACAATCTTCATCAAATCATCAAAGCTAGCATTGGAGTTGGGAAAGGTCCAATTTTCACATCAAATTGGCACCAACTCCCTCAAGAGATCAAGAATTTACATTGCTTTCATAAGATTTAATCTCTTTTGCTGATTTCTCATTGTATTGCTTTCATTTTCCTATTTAGAGCATTGATAAATGGATTTCTTGAGGAATCATATTTCTAACTTGCATTTCAATCTTCTAATGTGTTTGGTTGTTGTGTTTTGCAGGTATTAGGATCATGGTTCACACATACCTAGCCAAAGGTGATTTTGATTTAGTCTCAAAATTTTTTGATGATGTTTGATTTTTCCAAAAGGCCTAGCATTAAGGATGATTTCAAGATTTTCCAAAAGGTGATGGTGAGATGATGTTTGATGTTTTGAAGGATGGATGAAAGAGATTTTTTTTTGCTTTTGATCCTAAGATGAACCTAGAAAAGACACTTTGTTTGCCTAGACCTAGGTATTGAAGAACATGCAAATGCTTCCTAGAGACCTTTATGACCAAAGAATGATTCAATTTGAACATACATTTTCAGATTTTTGAACCAATGATCTTTGCTTTGGACTTTGAAATTTTTGAGAATCGTGAGGCTTCAACACACATGAAAGTTCATTTTGCTTAGTTTTGCTTAATGGCTTTATTTTACCAAAAACACTTTCTTTGATTAAATTTTCAAACTAAGATGTCCAATGTCTTAATTTCTTCGAACCCCACAAGATATCTTATGTGGAAATTCAATGAACTCAAGGCAAGGTTTTACCTATTGTTTACTTAAGGAGACAAATTGAGATATAATCCAATGTTTAGAAACCTCTAAGGACGTGAATCCCAAGGGCAAGCAATAACATATGGATTGAGTCAATGGCATTTGTCTCCAAAAGGGTTTGAAATTTGGATGATGTTAAGTGTTTGTTTTTGAGACATTTTCGATCAAGCGATGCATTTTGAAACCAATTACAACCCTATGGATGTGTAAGACAAAAATTTTTGGATTCCCACTTGGACAAGTCTAGCTACGCTTATCTTTAGTGAATGGTTAGATGCTTGACCCCACTGGCTCCCCTCCACGGAACTCACTTATACAAGGCAGCCAAGCATCAACACCCATGAAACTCCCATGGCATGTTTTCCATTTCTACTAAAAGACCATAAAAGTGTGGGGCAGCTTCAGAATGACTGTTCTTGCACCAACAAATAGATTAAAGGATTTTGGAAAATTCTAGCACATGGGTTTTAATAAGGACATTTCATTCGTAGAGATTGACCCATATGACAAGAGTCCCCTTTCATATCCATCTTGTCGGAATCAACCGCGTGATATTGGCATTTACTCCAATACCCACATTTATATATCGGTTGGAAATACTCTTGGCTTTAGAGTGTTACCAGTTGACTCATTCCCTTGGGTGAGTATTTTTTCCCCAAGGAAGGTCCTCTAGGATAAACAAAAGCGAGTAAAGACAAAATCTGTAACTCAATCAATCTTTGATGGCAACAAAGAGAGAGAATATATGCGATAATGCCCCCACTCACACTCACACAAGGTCTTGTTCAATGTTAAACCCAAATCGAAGTGTGGAGGTGATTGCTTTGTCTCAACCTAAAATCATGAAAAAGGCCTTTTGATTCTCAAGATCTCTATAAAGCGCAAGAGAAGCGCATACGTTCTTTTTCAATGCCTTTAGTTTAAGTAAGCCTTCATGAAAAACAAACTTGCACTTGTTCTTTTTAAATCCACAAAGCAAACTACAAGTTCTTTCTAAGCACCAAAACACGAGTGAGAGACATTTTGTTCAATTTTTATCCAAAGAAACAAAATCTAGTGTGTTGTGATCCTAATGTTCATTTTAGCATTTTGCAAGAAATGGAAAGATTCTTTTTAAACCCAAATGAAAATTAGTGTCCTAAAGAAGAAGTGCTAACAATTTCTTAACAAAGTGTTTAAAAACACTTTTATTTGATGAAACATCCTCCTCATGCTTCTCCTTTCTTTGATTTTGATTTCCAACCTACAAGGAAGAAAAAATAGTCAGATTCTGGAAAATACAGAGACAAAAAAATAGAAAACAGAGAACAAATTAATCATTAATTAAAGAACACGTGCTAAAATTAAATTTCCCCTTTTTACTCCCTTCCAGCGCCACAACTCGTAACTGCATCGCAATTTGATTTCCCAGCGGTGCTCTCACAGCGCCGCTTGTCAGTCAGCGTTGCTTTGTGTTGAGATAGAGAGCTCAACTACATCACACTTTTCGTCCAGCGTCACAATTTTCTTCCAACGTCGTAGTTTGATACTTTTTGAAAAAAATTGTGAGTCAATGAGCCCAACGGCGGAGTTTATAATTCAATTTTTCTTGGCGGGACGAGTCCAATGTCGCACTTTGAGTCTCCTATGGTGCTATATAGCGGCGCTAAAGAGACAACGGTGCCAAAATAGTGACGCTGAGCTCCCAATGTTGGAAATTTCTGCGTATGAGCAAAAAATGCAAAAATTTTGGGAAAAACTGATTGAAAATGAAATGCTACCCTCCCTCTAGCGCCAAATGTGTGAACCCCAACCTTGGTACCTACAAAACAACAAGAATAAACAAGTTAAACAAGAGATTGCAAGCCAAAACAAGGATTCCCCATGAAATTCATTTACAAACTCAAAGTAGGAAAGAAAACAATGAAAAGCATAATAAAAAGAACAAAATAGATTGAATCCTAATTTAAGAATGCAAACTCATGATCCCATGCGGGAATTGGTGCCAATTTGATGTAAAAATTGGCCCTTTCCCAATTCCTAAGATGCAAGCTTTGATATGTTGATGAGATTAATCCACTTTGTTGATGAAGGATGAGAGCTCCAAGCCAAAAATCTGCAAAACCTAACTAAGAACTCATTGATAATGGATGAAATTTGAGAGATATTTGAGCATGGTAACTTTGCATAAATTGTGGATGATCAAATGAGGATATGAGCTCTTTATTTATAGAATTCCAAGATGGATGAATGTCCAAATTTGAGCAATGTGGGACTAACATTCATCTAATGGTATGATGCCATTTTTCAAGCTATGAATGGATGAAAGATGTGCAAGATTTGGGGATTGTGCCAATAAATGCATAATTTTGAATTTCAAATTTGTTGAAATGACTTGCAAGAGGGAAGGGAAATTGCAATAAATTCCACTTGGCTCAAGACAAAGGACATGTAAGATGAATTTATTGCCTTGTTGGATGTACATGTTGACTTGGAATTTTTGAATTCAAATTGAGAGAATATTCCAAAGATGCCTTGTGAGGAAAATAGAGATTTAATAAATGAATTAAATCTATTTTCATGTGCAACTTGCATTATCTAGAGGATGGGACATGAGATGAGATTAAATTAATCAAGGGTTAATTAATTTAATGAGAGAGGTTAGATGATGTGACCTATTTGACTCAAATTTATGGATTTATTTAAATCAAATAAGAGAGGAATATGACAAGAGATTAATTAAATAAGGATTTTGATTTATTTAATTAAAAGAGATGGTGTTAGATTAAATAAAATAAGGTTTTAATTTATTTAATTTAATGGATAGACTTTAGATATTTTAATCAAATAAATTGATTATTTAATTAAATAGGGATAATTAGATCATATGAATTGATTTAATTAACAAGAGAGAGTGACTTAATTAGACAAAACATTTGATTTATTTAATTAAGGGATGAAAGTTGATGAATTTAATTAGATAAGGAGATTTGATTAAATAGTTAGACCAAGAGATGATTCAAGAAGAAACGATGTTAGTAGTTGGGATCAGATGCACAATGTCAATCAGTATATTTTACATGTCTACAGTTTACAGGATTGAGTTGGAGAAATTCACCATACCATTGGCCATCTCCAATTCATAGAGGTTAGGTTTTTAACCTCACTTAAGTTGTACCATTGTCTCTTGCCATTCCCTTTTTTTTTTCTTATCACTTATTTTTTTTGTTATGGGTGTGTTGTGTTACTTAAGTTGAAGGTTATTATTTATTTTGTTGCTTATTTTGAACATTAAATTTAAAGTGTTTAAATTTGATTATCCATAGATCGAAGGTTCTCTTGCATTCTAGGTGCATCAACAATGTGCTTTGTGATGTTTATGGCATCTAGGGTGTTTATGAACACTTCCAATATTTGTGTTCATAAACACACTCAATTTTTCAAGGAAATATATATGGTTCTCTTCATGCATCACTATGAGTTTAATGGGTTTAATCTTTTCATTTAATTTCTATCTATACCTACACTATAACTTTCAATCTATATATCAATGTATGTATCTATATATCTATTTATCTGTGTATATATATATATATGTACATGGCATATATATATGTATATATATGTATATACATACATACATACACACACACACACACACACACACACACACACACACATATATATATGTGTGTGTGTGTGTATCAACAATAAAATTGAACAATGTATATATATGTATCTGCATATATGTCAATGTGTATCTGCATATATATATATATATATATGTAGATACATATACATACATGTGGATACACATTGATATATATATATATGTACATGTGGAGATACATATACATACATGTGGATACACATTGATATATATATATACATGTGGATACACATTGATATATATATATATATATATATGTAGATACATATACATACATGTGGATACACATTGATATATATATATATATATATTTATACATGTAGATACACTTTGAAATATATGTAGATACATATATATATATACATGTAGATACACATTGGTATATATGTACATACATTTATATATACATGTAGATACACATTGATATATATGCACATACATATATATATACATGTACATACATATATTTATATATATGTACATACATATTGACTTATACATACATGTTCATTCGTATGCACATGGATATTTATGTACATATGTATTGACATAGACATACATCTAAATACGTATGCACATAGATACATATGTACATCCTTATGCACATACATATATATGTACATATGTATGCACATATAAGCACTACATATATCCTCGAAATGAAAACTAGTCAAACCATTTTCATATTTCATAACAAACAAATATTATAACCAAATTGCAAATTTAAAGTTTTTGCAATGATGAACATAATAATAGGGGAGAGCTAGAATCATATAGGTCAATAGGTCACATCCATCTCTACCATTCACAAAAAAAGAGTGAACTGTAATGTACCAAAACAAATAAACTTGAGATAAGACATAGAAACATGTTAACTTTTGTAGAGGTATAGCCTAAAAGTAAATTTCAATTGAGCTACTGATATACAAAAGGATAGATTACATCAAGTATTTCGTTATGAAGTGTTGTGGATTTTAGACATGTATAGTAGACCTTTTTAATGACTATATGAAATGTATTCACATGCAATTTCAAATGTTACATTATTAGCATAGACTATATTGTATGAAATGTTGCATAAGATTATCAACATTGAATATATTTTCACAAATGTAGAATAGATATTATAAACATAGTAATTGTTGTAAACAAAAATGAAATAGATTATAAATATGCATAGAATATATTTTCACAAATGTAGAATAAATATTATAAACATAGAAATTGTTGTAAATAAAATTGAAACAGATTATGTGTATAGAATATATTTTCTAATATGTAGATTATTAGACAACCATAAAAAGGTATTGACATAGTCGTCAATGGGCCCCACAGTAGAGCACCTTAATATGCAATTGTAAAATAGTTTTCACCACAAAGTCAACCAGGGTACTCTTATCACATTAATAAATAGATTTAGTTCAAATATATTAACGGTATAAATGCAGGTCAATGAAAATGATGTCCCCAACTACAACCAAAAAAACCCAAAATATAAGGCACTATTTCAGTTGGTCCCTCCCAACCTCAGTTGAATGCTCTAAGGAATGAATCTGGAGATGTGTTCTCGTCTCCTGCTATTGCATTTAGACTTTCCATAAATTGATTTGCATTTGCATTTGTCAATTGCATGCAACTTACATTTGAAGGGGTTAGTGGTGAAGAATTTGGGCCAATTGGAAATTGAGTGCAGCTAACTTGAGATGAGCTGGGACTCAAACACACATTGCTTGCAGAAAAAAGAGGGATGTTATTATTGGCTAATATCTTGAAAGTACCCGTGATTATCAGATAAGGGAGTTGTAGGACTGCTTAAGCATCTATCTCGCATCAATGCTCTTTGGGTAGCCTCGATCTCCCTTTCCTTCTTCTCTTGTTCTTTTTGTACCCTCTCTTTCTCCTTCTTCTGCTCTTTTTCATTTCTTTACAACTGTTTCAGCTGCTCTCTTTCCTTGCGCTCAATTTCCTTTTCAATTTTTCTTTGTTTCTTCTGCTCCAAGGCCTAAATCTGTGCTACCTTTTTGTCCTCAGTTTGTTGCCTCTTTCTGATTTTTAATTCTTCCTATTCTTTTTTTCTTCATTCTTACTTCATTATGAGAGTCATGTACCTGTCAGCAGTCAACAACTAAGACTGCCAACTCACCCGAAGAGCACCACCAACCGACTTTCTCATTCTTCTATTCACTCTGTGAGCTGGCAATTTAAGGAAGTTACTAGTCCAAGAACGACATTGGGTTTGAATTGCTTCATTGATTTTGGAGTCAATAAACTCCTCCTGGTCTGATGTACCTTGACTTTCATTGCTGCCATCTGCATAATAGTGCATTGTTTGTTCTAGAGGTGTGGGTGTTGGAGATGGGAATGTGAAATTCCCCATGTCTTCTTGTGTGGGCTGGTTGTCCATGTCCTCAAGTTGTTGCTTTGCACCTTCATTCACTTGATTATCTATTGGAGTTTGCAATGTTTGTGACAGTTCATCTGTTGAAACATCAAATCCCAAAAGACTAAGGATTTTTCCCCGTCCTTTTAAAGCCATCTTTTATGTTGGATGGATTCATAGCTCTTCTCAGTGCCTTGTTGTCTAACTTTGCCAAGTCTACCCTTTTGATATCAATATTGGGGAATCTAGTGAGAAATTCATCTTGTTTTGTTTTGAAATATTGCTTGAATGGTGCAAACATGCTAACATCAAAAGGTTGTAGCGTGTGAGAAGTATGAGCAGGAAGTGTAAGGAGGTCCATGCCTAACCTCCTTGCCTCCTGGATAGTTGACAATGCAACATGACTTCCATGGCCATCAAAAATTAGTAGGTGCCTATTAGTAGGTGCCTATTAGTAGGTAACACACCTCCAAGAACCGGCACATGGAAATGTTCCAGCCAGTTAAAGAAAAGATCCTTCATCATCCAACCATGTGCTTGGGTTTCCATAGTTGCGAGTGGTTCACAGTTCACAATGCAATTCTCTATCTCTGTATTTCCCTTGAATAGATAGAAACCAAGTATGCTTTGGCCAGATGCATTAACACAACATAGAATTGTTATCCATTCTCTACATTTTGGAATGATGTAGGAGACATTCCTGCTACCTCGTCATGCCAAGACCCTCATTGTTCCATTTCTGCCAACTTGAATTCTTGTTTCATCATAGTTCCAAATTTTATCAAGATTGTATGGGGTACTTTCATATGTTGCTGTTAGTGTTCTAAAAAATTCAGCTACTATTTCGGGTCTAAGGTTTATCGCCCTATCTTTGTCAAGACCTTTAGCTATGTGTAAGGTCAATTCTAGATGGCACTTCTTGAATCTATTCCACCATGATTTTCTAAGCAGCCCCCTCGTGAAAGGGTTGGGTCTAGTCTGGCATATCTGAGCAGCCTCTTATTTGAGATTGATAATCTCAAGCCTGTGGCCAACATCTTCCATATCTATGCACCACTTTACAATCAAACCCTCCTCTTCTATCAAGACTATTGGTGGACCCTTCTTTGAAGTATTTGTTAGGCCACCTAACTAATTGCTAAGTGTTGTAACTACGATTTTCCACTTCTTCAAAGTAGCTCTTGTTGACATCCCATTTGTTTCAACATCCTTTAGTGCCCTATCCATGTCCTGTGATGACCATTCCCTTTCCTTTGATGCTCTTGCCCACTTGATTGTTGGTACAGCAACCTCCTGGACAACCTCAATAGGTTCATGATTTGTGTTTACTTCTACAACCAATTGATGTACATTGGGGACTGTTACAGTGTCTTTCTGTGTACGTGACTTTGTCTTTGCAGTCTTGTTTTTTGGTTTCGACCTCAGATTACCTTTAGATTGCACCTGCAAATGTTAAAAAAGATGTTTGGAGAAGTTAAAAGAAACAAAAATTGAACACTATTGAAGTCACAGTGATGCATGTATAGTTTGCATTGCTTTAATATGGGTCTTGGCATTTTGCAATTCATTGCTTGGTTTTTACGAATAGTTTGTAATGCAATTGTCTTTATTGTGCATGTTGACAGTTTGTTCAATTTTATTATTTGAATTGAAATGACTTAGAGCAGATCTATTTAGTGAGACATGAAAAAAAATTGGTTAAACATTGTCAAAATGAAAGACAATGGTACAGGCGTAGTGAGATTGAAAATCTCAACTGAAAGACAAAGGGATCTTTCTTGAGTGCAGAGCCGAACAATGAATTGTGGAGAGTCGAACAATATATAAAACAAATTTCGTAGTCATGTTCAATCACATAAACAATTACATATATATAAATATACTAATATGTGTGTGTGTATTTATGTACATGTATGGAAATATATATGTATGGAAATATGTCTATGTATTATTTTGTTCTTCCATGCATAATATATATATATATATATACACATACATATATAAGAGTTGAATAATATAATTGCATGGCAGAATATCTTTGAAATGAAAACAAGTCAATCCATTTTCATATTTGGGAATAACAAACAAATATTAAAGGCAAATTGCAAAGTTAGTTTGTGCATTGTTAAATAGAGGAATACAAGTGCATGGCAAAAAACCCTATAATTGTGAACCAGTGAAACCCTTTCCATGTTTGGTAGTAACAATGAAATAAAAAATGCATTTCAAAGACAAAACTATTGTGCATGGAAGAATAGAATAATACGATTGCATGTCAGAATATCTTCAAAATGAAAACCAGTCATACCATATATTTGTATGGAAATATATACGTATGGAAATATGTCTATGTATTATTCTATTCTTCCATGCACAATATGTATATATATGTATGAAAATATATATATATATAGACAAACACATATATAAGAATAGAACAATACCATTGCATGCAGAATATCTTCAAAATGAAAACAAGTGAATCCATTTTCATATTTGGGAATAACAAACAAATATGAAAGGCAAATTGCAAAGTTAAATTTTGTGCATTGTCAAATAGAGGAATACAAGTACATGGCAAAAAACCTATAATTGTGAACCAATGAAACCCTCCATGTTTGGTAGTAACAATCAAATGAAAAAATCTTTTAGCAGACAGAACTATTGTGCATGTAAGAATAGAATAATACATAAACATGCTAGAATATCTTCAAAATGAAAACCAGTCATACCATTTTCATATTTCAGAATAACATGAGAATATTATAAGCAAATTGCAAAGTTAAAGTCTATGCAATGAGCAAGACACGAATGTAAGTGCATGGCAGAAACCCTTGAAATGATAAACATCAAAACCCTATGAATATTTCCTAGTAACAGTCAATTATAACAAAAAATATGTAGTGTGATATATTGTATCCATTTCTATATTTTGGAATAACAAACAAATGTAAAAAGAAAATTGCAGAGTTAAAGTTTTTGCAATGACGAACACACGAATACAAGTGCATGGCTAAAAACCAGTCAAACCCTTTCCATATTTTGTCAAACAAGTCTAATAGTAATGAAAACCATTTAAACTAGTCAAACCCATTTCATATTTTGTATAAGGAAGAAATATGAAAAGCACAATGCAGAGTAAATGTCATGCAATGAATAATACAATATATTGAAATGCACAATGCAGAGTAAACGTTGTGCATGGACGAGTATAGAGGAAATGAAAACTAGTGAAACCTTGAACTTGAACTGAAATGACTTGACATTCATATAAACTATAAGTTGAAACCCCAGATATTGAGTTACAAGTCAATGTGACAAAAATTGACATTACATACAACATATTTGCATTCCCAGGCATAAAGAACAAAAATGAAAAAAACCAATGTAAATAGTATCAGTATGAAACCCCCGATATTTACAGATTTGTGGAGAACATATTCATAGCATACAACATATTGGAATTTGTAGGCATAAAAAATTTGCAGCAGTAGAATACCTGTAGCTTCGTAAGATGCTACTATTGCTGCCTCTGGACTTTCTTCATATTTCTAGAGCAAATTGTATAGCTGAAAATGAAAGTGGGACATGCTAAATGGAAATTGCAAGAGATTGAGTAATGCATTTTTGAATTTGAAAATCTCCAAGAACTATATGTTCAATGTTGGTTTGTTATGGAGTCTTTAATTCCTATCCTTTTATTTTCAAATTTGAATTCTTGATCGGATGCCTTCAATTGCAGAGTTTGTATGTATTAATGGCTTGCAATCCTTATTTTCTTGGCATGAGATTTTGGTGGCTTTAACACCATTGTTTTGGTGGAGGGACTAGTAGTAGAGAGGCTCGATTTGACAGATGGGAGACATATGAATGATTTCTTTTCATTTGAGTGTTGCATTCGTGGGAAATTGGGATGGGGGTTCAACTAGATTAGATTTGGTGATGGGACATTCTTGGCTCCTAGTTGTTCTTATGGCATCCCAACTATCAAAAATTTGGTTGTGATGTAATGCAAGTGGTGACATTATAGGGAAGGTTGGGTTATACTAATTTTATATTTTGGGTGCATGTTTTAAAGCTACAGGCCAATAACAAGCAATATGGCTTGTATGTTTGTGGTGTTAGATGTGCTTTGAATATTCTCTGACATGTAAGACTATGAATATCTATTTGTGTATTGAACAAATATTCACCGATTATAATACAATTTTGATGGTACAATGATATGTGTAGCCTTGTTGACTTTGTGGGTGAAAATTGTTTTACATTTGCATATTAATCAACTCTACTGTGGGGCCCACGTGGAACTACTTATGTCCCCAATATAGGCTCCTACCCTACTTTGGGCCCCTCTCCCCTACTATGTTGACATTTGTTTGACTTGAATTCCAAATCAATGTTGAAAACGTTGAATTTGTGCTTAAATAAAAATTAATAGTGAAGGATAATTTTTAAGTTGTACAAGCAATCATGGGTCTAAATTTGATGGTTGTATGGCTATATTTAACTATTTTTAGTATAATATAATAAAAATAAAAATAAAATTATGGGACATTTTCGATAGATTGTCAAAAGTCATAAAATTTATTTTAAAATCAAAGTGGGTCATTCAATTTAGGTTTTGAATTCAAGGTTGGTATTATTAGCCGATTGATTATATATAGTGTGAGATTTAAGCCTGAAACAAGTCTCACACCTACAACTATTGATTCAGTGGGAAACAAATTTCATCTATTATTTTAATTGGTAAATCAACTAGTAAAAGCCTCCAAAATGTCACTTATCACATAAAAGACAAATAGATATTTATTTGTCAATTGGATGGAAAATTTTATTTCCATTTGCATCTTTTGCCAACTTGATGGCAACCTTCTTTTTACACTTGCATTGCTTTATGTTTTAAATCTTCATGGAAATATTTCAACATCAGATAATATGTTGTAGCAGCTTTTCAGAAGTTGGATGGAGAATTCTATTTCCATTTGAAGTGTCTTTTTCCAATTTGATGGTAGCTTTCTTTTTCCACTTGCATTGCTTTATGTTTTAAATCTTCATGTGAATATTTCAAAATCAAATAATATGTTGTAGTAGCTTTTCAGAAGTTTTTTTTCATTATTTTTAGCAATATTAATAATTTAACGTGTAGATAAATATGATTGATTGTCTTTGGTTTTTAGAAGAGTTTCCTATAAATATAGTTAAATTCAAAAATGAATATAATTGAATTTTAATACTTATTGTGCAAAAGAACTCTTCAACACCACAAAATTCATCTTGTGCAATCTAATATTTCCTTTTACAAAATAGATCTAGCTGCTAATATTCTTGGTCTTAAAAGAAATAGGTTCTAGTTTTCTCCTTTAAAGTTATTTAGTTATTATCAATGTCTCTTCATGGAACATATTCTTTCTTAGTTGGAAATAACCATTATATCGTTTTCTTCTTCTTCTTCAGTTGGTAAATTTCTTTGTTTTTGGTGAATTTTGGTTTATTTTCTACAATTAAGGACCGTATTTGCGCTAAAATATACCTTGTGTCTTCCATTGGACCTTCTAGGTTGCACCATCCAAAGTTGGAAGTGGCACTTCATCAAATTTCAATTTTGTATAATGTTTCTTAGCACTTTTGACCTGCCCTTGTTTGTTGTAATATTCATCCATGTTCAATTAGATGAATTACTATATCTAATTCAACATTGTGTCACATTTTTTTTGGAACTTCTATCCAGTCCTATCCATCAACACATGTTACTCCAAGCAATTTGGATGTTGTATTGCAATCTAGTTTATGCAGTCTGTCATGCCTCTTTGGATTTGAACCAAGGACTTTATTATAAAAGCTCAAATTCTCTTACCACTCCAACTCGTCGCATTTGGCACTATGTTATAGTTATTATTAATAGACAACTAGAATACTAATGAAAATAGATTAGATGTTTACATTAAAACAATGAACCATATACATAGGAACAACTTGTCTAGCCTAAGTGTGCTTTGGTTTTATTTATTTAGTTTACTACTAGTGATATGAGGCATGGAGTTAAATTCTTTTATAAAAAAAAAATTCTTTGGCTTTTGAATCTTGGTTCTTTTTGGTGAAAACAAAGCTTAAAATGAATCCTTCTTGGACATTTTCAATATGTTAAATCTTGTTTGTCCTAGAACACGCCAAATACATTATACCTTAATGACATCAAGTGTTTGATGCAATTAAAGGCCGATCTATAGCACCAAAAGGGATTTGAACCAAGATCAAGCTCTTACAAGTGTTATGCATTACACTTCAATTCATTAGATGATCGATTTGGAGCTATGTATTATTTAGTGCTCCTAAATTTTGCATAACTACACATATTTCTCTATATTGTGATTCTTCAAAATTTGACAACTTAATTATGACTAGATATTCTTGCGAGTCCTCTAACTTATTTACTTCAGTACATGTGGATATTCATATAATTTATTTTTCTTTCTTCACTTGTTTCAAGGAACTTATGAAATTATGTGTACCTTATTTAATTATTTTTTTTGGCAAGGGTTAAGGTAATGGCCTTGAAGTATGTGGAGGGCCTTTGCATGTCTCAATTTATGAAATTGGAAGTTTTCCCTAAGAATTTCAAAGTAATTAAAATTGATTAGTTTTTAAAAAATTAGGGGGGGCATGCTCAAATTTCTATTTTTCAAGATGTGTCCACTTTGAAAATTAGTAAAAAATCATATATTCATTAAAAATTCACGCAAAAACAAAGAGATACACTCTCAGTTAGAGAAAGAATGGACAGAAGTTAAGAGGAAGAAGTCCCCCCTATAAAACTTGCACATCAAATGATGCTAAGATATTCTAAGAAAGGGGAAAAATCATAGCATGCATAAAGACTCTCTTGTAGGAACTATCATGACAATCAATAAAATGAATGAGTGTTAATAACATTTAGAGCAACCATCATTTTAGGTGGACTAAATAAAAATAGAGATCATTATGCACCCCTATGTCCAAGGCATGCATTATATCAATTTTATTCTCCAATAATTTTTATGAAGTATGACTCCCTTAATCCTAACCTATCAAGCAAAGAATAATAATAAACTAATTAATTCATCATTAAACATATAATTATACACCATTATTGAATATAATTAAAATATAATATAATAATAATTATATTTTTAATGCAGTACAATTAAATATATAATAATATATTTTTTAAAATTTAATATAATAATTAATATATTAATATAATTTGTTAAATATTGTTATTATTTTGATATTATTTTACATTATATTAATATAATTATGCTTAATATTATTTATTATAGAAAGTAAATAAAATAAAATGATATGTGCATTTTATTTTAAATTTATCCTAACAAAAAATTCAATTAATATTACATTTATTTATTGATTTTTTCAAGAGAATTTGATTTATATTAATATTTCATTATTGAACTCTATATTAATTTAAGAGTTATTTATTTATTTTAAGTTCAATAATGAAAAACAAATACATCAATAATGATATTTTTCAAGACAATTTATAAAAATTATTTTTTAAGATATATATACTAAATGTATCTTTGATGAACATAATTATACTCTCTAACCTATTACCTCCATGTACAAAACCTCTACTTCTCTCTATCTACCATATCCCTCTTTCTCTCTCCATTCTTTTTTATCATAAATATAGAGCAGGTTTTTGGGAGTTGGTGTCCATGGTTCACCATGACAACATTTTGCATGGTTTGCTTGTCATTGGCATTGTTTTCAACGTTCAGTTTGGTGGCTATAGAGGAAGGCGATTACTCTCAAGAACAAAGTTGCAGAAACAAGAATGAAGCTTTCAGCCTCAAGCCTGGGGCAATTGTCTCTATATTGATACATGACACAATAGGTGTATGCTTGCCTATATTGGGGAGAAGTATTAGTGTTTTGAGGCCAGAAAAGGACATTTTTATTATCATCAAGGCTTTTGCAGTAGGAGTTATTTTGGCAACTAGTTTTGTTCATATCCTTCCTAATGCCTTTAAGTCTCTGGGTAATGATTGCTTAACGGGAGCTGCTTGGAAAAACTTCCCGTTTGTTGGATTTATAGGCATGATGGGGGTTGTTGGCTGTCTTATGGTAGATGCTACAACTACTGGATATTATCAACGTGCCCCACTTAATCAACAACAATCCACCATTGGTGTAGTAGATATTGTTAGGAAAAAGGTGTGTTGTACACCTTGCATAATATATTTATTGTAATTATTCTTGGGGCCACTTTATGTTGCATGTAACATTGGGACATAAGTTAAGTTGTAAAAATGTAATTATTTAATATTGGGGAAAACAAATAAATAAAGTACCCAACATTAAATAAGGGGACATGGTTGGGTATGTGCAGGATCATCGTGGAAAAAAGGACCCTTAAGTGGTGATGAAAATTCAGAAAAATCAGAGTTAGGCAACTTCACGTAAAAATTTGAATAAGTTATCTATATTATTTCAAAAATATGTAAGAATAGAATCTGCAGCAAATTGAATGTAGTTTCTAAACTACTAGGTTTATTTATATTAAAAAAAAAATCTATTTGGTGAAAATTTGAAATTTCAATGCAATAGTACTTAAATTTCAGGAAAAAAATAAGTAGGTGTCTATCTGACCACCCTAACCACAATAAAATGATAATATTTTTTTATAATATTTTAGATATAAGTAGAGGACTCATGTCCCGATGTGATGCATATTTTTTTGTAATTTTTTTCCAAGTAAATAATTAATTATGATTTTTTTATTACAACTTTTAAAAAATATAAAAACTCGTATGTCTAGCAACCTTAACTTGGTCAAAACTTCATGAAATTTTTTTTTTTTAATCCTATAGTATGCAAAGCATAGAATGTGACACATATTTCGGATTCAAAAAATGTGATACCGTTTGAAAGCTATAGATGTTTTTCAATTAGCCTATCAATCAGGACTTTAGTCGTAATTCAAATAGAAAATGAATAATAATTATTTATTAAACTCAAAATAAAGCATAATTTATAAATTGGTGGAAAGTTGAGAATCTCCTTTAAAAATCCTTTTCATTTCATCAATTTTGGGTAAAAAAAAGTCATCAGCCACATACCCTACACATACCCATCATATCACCACTTTTTGGCCCATAATGATCCTGCACATACCCAATTTTGTAATCTCACGGTTTTAGTCACATGGTTTTTTGTAATACCACTTAGTGGTTTTATGGGAGCTTGCTTCTATAAAATTAACCACAAAGGTAGCTATTATGAGATACAATTTTGCATGTTAGCTCTAGTTAGCATTTGTGAGGGTTTGAAGCATGGCACAAGATGTGTGGTTGCATGCTTGTTCACATGGATTGCTTGGAGAAAACTTGTTGCTTCAATGGTGTTCATTGAGACTCTAAAGATGTATTGTAATCTTCATTGCTGAATAATACATGAGAGATGGATGCTTTTGGAGGCTGGGTTTTTTTCCCTCTTGAGGGTTTTCCTAGGATATATCCTATGTCATATTTTCATGGGTATGTTGTTTATTCTCTTGCATATGGATTTTGAATACTTAGTTGCATAGATTTCTCTTTTGGGTTATGTAAAAATTGTCTTTAAATGGTTGTAAGTTTCCAACAAGTGGTATCAAAGCTTTGGTTGTGGTTGTATAACCCTTGGTTGAGAAAATTCTTGTTTAAGTTTGAATCTATACATTGCATGTAAGAATCAAAGGCATGGCAAGATATGAGGGTTTTGTGGGTTATTTATTGCAGATCTAAGGGTTTTGGGTTTGCTGTTTTGATGGGTTGTTTACAGATTTGGGGTGAGAAATTTTGGGTGAAATGGGTTTCTTGGTTTTGCATTCAAGTGGGGGTTTTGTGGGGAAAAATTTATAGATGATCTCCTGGCCCAAAATAGACCTCATGGTTGGATCTGGGTTGGCTAAGAGACAAAAATTGATATATAATTTGACCTATTTCTGTTACTGTGAAAAATTGCAAAAAAAATTGCACATAACCCTATTCGTATAGACACCAAAATAATATTAAAATAAAAATAAAAAAATATTTTCCCATCATTGAAAAAAATTGCCATACAAAAATAAAAACAAAAAAAAGGGCAATCCAAAAGTTTTATTGAAAAACTTTGAAAATATATATATATATATATATAATAAATCTTTTGGGGGGGTCGGCCTCGCCCCACCCCTATACTGCCTAACAGTACCGACTTGTACCACCATTTTCGGAAGTACCGACACTATTGGCTACCAGCAGTGGGTAGTGGTCGGCCCATAGGTCGGCAGTACCATAACCGCCGATTGCCACCCCTTTTAGGGGTTCTAAATTTTTTTATTAAAATTTTTCATTCCTTGTTTTTTAAACCGCCGATGGAAAATGTTAAAAAGGGGGCCCAAAATTTTAAATGCTATGAAATTTAAGTGGATTTAAATGCATTTTATGGTCTACCACCCAAGGAGTGGCACCACCCAAGTGGGGCCACCGCTCAACCACCAAGGGTGGCTAAAATTTTTTTGCCTCAGTTGCAAACTACCATTTTACTTCGAAGGGGCATAACTTTTACCCAAATTGTTCGTTTTTGCTCTTCTTAGACTCGTTGGAAATATGACTCAGTGCTCTACACTGTGATGATCGAGATTTTTCCAAATTCTATATTTTTGACAATGTTTTTCTTGATCAAAGTTAGGTGTTCTATTTGAGCTTCGAGAGGTGATATCAGGTGCATATGGAGTCAAATTTTGGACTTCGAATAGTCAATAGAAAGATTTTTCAGAGAACTACACAGTGGATCAGGTTTGTCTAGTTATTTTGGAAGGGTTTATTTGTTGTTTTCCTTATCTGAGTTGTTTATGGGTTTCTTTGACTATGGTGATACTATGAGTTTATGGATGATCGGATGTTGGAGATTTGATGTTGGATTCATTATATGCTCATATTATTATCTCATTTGACATGGTTATTAGCATATGGTTGGATTCGTATGTTGCATTTTTGTATCTACAAGGTGTGCAATATTGTAGGCAGCCTATACTTACATGTTGCATTTATGACTTGGACATGGGTTGTCTTTTCCCATTGATATTTCAATGTTGATGCATGTTCAGTTTTGGTGGCTTGGTTTAGTCACTTGGTTTGTTGTTTTTGTTGTCATATTGAGGAGGGTTAAACCCACAAAAGTGGTTTACAATTCAAATGAGGAAGGAAAACTTGTAAAAAATGACCCCATGCCAAAAAAAATTATTATGGGGGTTCGAACGAACTAGTTGGTTGAAGGTTCAAACCAAAAGAGGGTTCGCTTGAACCAGGGTTCGATCGAACCCATTTAATGCATGTACAGACCAATCAACCAAAAAAGAAAATGGAAATCCCTTTTTGGAAGGGGATTCGATCGAACCCCACTGGTTCGAGTGAATCCCCTTTTCCCTAATTTTTGACCTTGTTCATAAAAATAAATCAAATTTTTTGCACTTCAGAGCTCAGGTTGAAGATGAAAACAGCATAGACTTCACAAACCCAATTGGAATTAGGTAGTCCTTGAAATGAGCTATCCAACAAATATAATTTTAATATGTTTTGTTTTTATTATCTATTTGTTTTTTTAGTTTTATTAAACATAGGTTTTTCACCGAAAATCAAGCTCTTTGTTCTACACATGTGGAAAAATAGCAGATTATCAAAAAAAATTGAAAAATATGAGTGCACAGATATTGAAGTCCTTGATCCAACAAAAAAATTGAATTTCGATACATACAAAAAAAGTTACGCATTATACATGCTATGTCTAAATTGTAATTGGTTTGACTTGAAACTTGATTGAAAAAAAAATATTCAATAAAAACTATCTAACCAAGTGGAAGCACTAGAGATATCAGTCACAAATCTAAATTTGAAAGAATTAGAATTTTATCCTTCATGGAAAAAAATTTATCGTTATACGGTGAGAGTCACTTTTTAAAATGCTATTTTCTCAAAAACTAGTTTTGAGGGAGATGGAAAAAGAAGTGAATCTAATTCCAAAATTTTGAAAAATATATATTTAGAATCTACAAACAAAATTTCACAAAACTCTAGTTTTCATCATCTTCAAATTCCTCATGGTTTAGCCACAATAGGTACCCGAAAGTGAAGATTTAGTTAAAAAAAAATATTTCAGTGTCCAAATTGGCCAAAAATTGTAAACCAGTATTGTGGGACCACCCGGAGGTGAGATGGTATTACTAGGTACAGTCATGATATGAGACCTATATAGTTGACTATGTTATGCAGATATGTGGACATGGTTGGGTTGAGTTGTTTTTACATTTGGTGGTGTGTTGGTGGTGTGTTTGGTTCCTTAACTATTGTACTTGTATATGGACATGTTTGGAAAATCAGATCAAAGGTTGATTTGGTGTTTGAGTCTTTTGGTCTATATGGTTATTCTCTTAGATATCTCAATTTGCAGTTTACTGATGTGATGATGAGTTTGCATGTTTCAGTGATTGGATCTACAAGTCATGCAGATTGTGGATTAGCTACCCATTTACTTGTAGTGGGATGACTTGGTTGTGGATTATCTTTATTCACTAGGTTTGATTCATTGTTGTTGCACTCTTTGACAGTTGGCCTTGGTTTTTGGTCATTTGTACATTGGTATGTGTGCCTAGAGATGAGAGGATGGATGTTTCTTATAGTACCTAGATATATTTTTTTAGGACTTGTAGCATGTGGTTTATCATGATGTCATGGATAGCTTGATTACACTTTTCAGTGGGAGCTTTTGACAGTGATGGATTGGCAGTGTTGGATATGTTTAGGATGGCTTGGTAGTTGTAGGTATCTTATTGGCTTGGAGATTTTGGTTCTACTTGTTATATTACTGACAATTTAGTTGTGTGTGTAGACCTAGATGATCTTCATGGAGAGGATGGTTGTCATGATGCCATGTGAGACTCAGTATCACAGTTTAGTGGGAGTTGTTGGTAGTGATGTGGTTTCACCATTTGATGGTGGATGGTCTTCTATAGTGATTTTTGGTGTCATGGATGGACTCTTGGTTTCTACTTTTATGCAATGATGGTTCATTGGAATCTTTGGCTTCATTTATAGGGGATGGTTTCATTCATATTGATTACATATGTTTTCTTGGTTTAGAGTGTTTTGTTATTATGTCATGGTTTACTCTTGATCATATGTTAGACTTTTGGCATGGTACTTCTTTTCTTGAGACCCAGATGTATACATTGTTGTATGAGATCTCCTAGTAGGAGATGATTAGATCATGTTGTCATGTTTATGTTCCTGATTCATGATTAGATCTTTGACATTGATCTTGTGTGGTTATTTTTGTATTGGGTACATTGATCACTTGCTCGATTACTTCATGATGATGCTATGTTGAATTTGGAGTTTGTCATGGATTGGTTGGTTACAGGTACTCATGGATACTTGGAGACATAGGTGAGGCTTGAGTTCTCTTGTGATTAGAGACATGTGTTGAGATGGTTACTCTTGATAAGATTTCAGCAGGAAGTCTGAGGAGCCTACACCTTGGTTGGGCATGAGTTCAACATGGACCTATGAGGAGAGTGTTCTTGGATGATTCATGATGACTTGGATGTCTTGGAGGAGCATTCTCATTCCCCAATCTTGGTCTACTCGACAATTTCACTTGAGAGGTATTGCTCATTATTACTTTCAAGTGCTTTATGTTTTATGCTTTATCTTCTCATACATATGGATCTTGAGCTATGGATATATGGTTTTGGAGGGTTCATTTGAGGAGTGTTTGCATGTTTATCTCCTTATGCATTGTGATTACATTCATTGATATTGAGTTTAGGAGATGTAGTTGGCTTATTTCCTTCATTGGGAATGGATTCAGTTTGATCTTCTTTGGTTATGAGAGGCTTACATCCATGTTGATTACATGATACATATGTTATGTTTGATCTTGGTGATTGAACAGTTGGGTGTTGTTATGGCTTTTCTTTTGGGTTGTTTTTTGGAGGAGATCATACTTGACATAGTTGGCATTTAGAGGTGTATGTAGGAGATTTTTCTATAGTTATATGATGTGTAGAGTTTCTCTCTTTGGTCTTGGTTATCTTCCTAGATGTTTGGTTTCACATTGCATTGGTTTGAGGTTTGGCTAGAGCTATTGTTATCACTAGCTTGTGGTCATGTGTTTTCACTTATGTTCTTGGGTGATGACATGGAGGTTCCTTTATCTTTTTCCTTTGTTGGGTGTAGAGAACTTGGGAGAGCTATGGAGACTTGCGGTGAGAGTTGTTCTTACAGGTTATTGATTGACAGGTTTGCATATCATTGTGGATGATTCCTTGATTCTACATGATGGTGTTTACACTTTCTATATGATGCTATTGGTAGACTTGGTATGCCTCAAGATCTTTTTCAGATTTGCATTACCCATGCAGTGGGAGCTCTTGGATGTGTATGTCATTCTTATGATAGGTTTTGCACATGGAGTTTATGATTGCAGTTTATGGGTGTATATGTTTATGACATGAGTTTACTATGTTTTGTATACCTTGGAGGTATGGAAATTTGGATGTATTGGCACTTGTTGTGGGTGTTATTTCAGCTATGGGTTTGTGTATCTTGATAGCTACTCGTGCATATTGATACTTTTGGATTGAGTGTTTGTGTCTGGGATATCAGTTGAGCAAGATTTATGCTTTGTTGTGATAGATTGTGTGGCTTCTCTAGTGGATGGCTTCTTATCTTTGTGCATTGGCATGATGGAGGATGAGAGCATTATGCTTGGGATGGTGGTCACTTTGATTCTTGTTGCAGGTATCTTGATGGAGCACATGGAGCACTTTGATTCCATGATGGTATATGTGACTATATGGAATGTTCTTTTGATTCATGTTTTGAGGTTACTTGTTCCCCTTATGCAATGTATACAACAAGTGGGAGAATGTTAGGAAAAAGGTGTGTTGTACACCTTGCATAATATATTTAATGTAATTATTCTTGGGGCCACTTTATGTTGCATATAACATTGGGACATAAGTTAAATTGTAAAAATATAATTATTTAATATTGGGGAAAATAATAAATAAAGTACCCAATATTAAATAAGGGGACATGGTTTTGTAATCTTATGGTTTTAGTCACATGGTTTTGTGTAATACCACTTAGTGGTTTTGTGGGAGCTTGCTTCTATAAAAGCAACCACAAAGGTAGTTATTGTGAGATGCAATTTTGCATGTTAGCTTTGGTTAGGATTTGTGAGGGTTGGAAGCATGGCACAGGATGTGTGGTTGCATGCCTGTTTGCATGGATTGCTTGGAGAGAGCTTGTTGCTTCAATGGTGTTCATGGAGACTCTAAAAATGTATTGTAATCTTTATTGTTGAATAATATACGAGAGATGGATGCTTTTGGAGGATGGGTTTTTTCCCTCTTGAGGGTTTTCCCAGGATATATCTTGTGTCATATTTTCATGGGTATGTTGTCTATTCTCTTGCATATGGATTTTGAATACTTAGTTGCATAGATTTCTCTTTTGGGTTATGTTGAAATTGTCTTTAAATGGTTGTAAGTTTCCAACAGATATGTCTAGCGCACTAGTTGAGCATAATGTGGAATTACAATAGTAGAGTGGGGATTTAGAACATCAGAGTCATCTTCATACACATGGTGGCACCCATGCATATGAATCCACCACAGAAGGCTCTACTTCAACACTACTTCGCCACCATGTTATTTCTCAGGAAAAACAAAAAGAAACCCTAATTAAAATTGGCTAAAGAAAAATTCACGACCAACAATTTATCATGGAAAATTCACCACCAACAATTCAAATTCATCTCAAGAAAAATTCATCACCAGCAATTCACTTATCACATGAAAATTTTGTAATTAATTTTCCATGATGGTGAATTTTTCCACGATGAATTGTTGATAGTGAGTTTTCCTAACTTTGATACATATGATGTTGTGTGTTCTTTTATCTCCTTAGATACAAAACTTAATTGACTGTGGATCAAGTGTTATAACTTGGAATAGTTGATCACTCTGTGATAATTGGGATATCGTTAAGGGCATCTGAAAGTCCACACACCATATGCCCTCTAATTGCAGCTTTGACATTTCATCAGTTTTTCGAAGGAATGGGTCTTGGAGGATGCATAGTCTAGGTGATTAATTTGCTTCTCCTAACAATTTATAAATATGACTAACATTTTTATAATGGCCTGATACTTATTTAATATTTTGGTGATGATGGATAGGCGAGGTTCGAGAATAGATCAACAACAATAATGGTGTTGTTCTTTTCTATAACTACACCACTCGGAATTGCAGTGGGAATGGAAGTTTCATCGACATATAATGAAAATAGTCCAATAGCTCTAATTGTTGAGGGGATGTTCGACATAGCCTCTGTAGGAATTCTGATATATATGTCTTTAGCAGATCTTCTTGCAACAGATTTTCTCAGCTCACAAATGCAGACCAAGATGGGGCTTCAACTGTGGTCATATATTTCTCTTTTGGTAGGAATCGATGTCATGTCTTTGTTGGATAAATGGGATTATTTTAGTTAAATTTACTTGAGATTATGGAACAATGATAGCATAAACAATAATATTGTCATCAATCCATCACTTTTCCAAATTGGTGTGTTAAAACCAACAAAATGTGATCAATCAGATTAGTTTCTAGTTACAATGCATGTGTTCAATGACTTTTATTTTATTCAGTTTAAACCACCTCTGCTTAAAGATTAAATGTTTTTCTTTCAATTTTTCTCTGCCAAAAAAGTGAGTTTGAACCTAGGATCAATTTGTACGAGAAATTCAGGTCGCATCTCACATCTTATTGAATTTTGTGCAAAAAATATGTCGACATAGAGATGGAAGAAATGTCTTGTATCAAAATTTCCTTGCAGCGGCTATCTTTAAATAGGCATTATTTTTATCTTTCAATTAATCATGATTATATATATTTGATGATCATACACGTAAATTTTCATGTACAAAGAATACTTAATGTTCACATTTTTCATTTATATTGGAATGTGTAAGTAAATATTTATAACTAAATTTGTTATAATCAAAATTTTATAGTTGCATCATGTGATCTAGAAAGAGTTTGTAAATTGAATGTTAAATAGGAAGGTTGTAGAGAGAATAAGAGATAGTTCAATTTTTTATTACCTCAAAGGTATTCCCTTTATGAACAAGGTGACCTGTAAAAACGTATTAACAGTTATCTTGTCTTTGTATCAATGCAAGATGATTAAATGAATCTTTACACCCAAGATGTTCCCTCTATGAACGAGGTGACCTGTAAAAGTGTATCAATGGCTATCTTATGTCTGTATCAATGCATGACGATTAAACAAATCTTTACACTAAATTTTTTCCTTCTATGAACAAGGCAACCTGTAAAATCATATCGACAACTATGTGTTGGGTGAAAATTATGTAATCCCTTTAACAAATTACAAAACTTGATTTTAGCCACAGTTGTGTGAGATACAATCTCTCCTCTCAGAAAGGGGAGGTGCCCTTCTTACTAGTTATTAAAACTAAGTAAAACTAATTAAGTATTTACAATAATGTACACTACAATTAAGAGATGGGGGTGTGTCACATTCATAATTCTCTCTTTTTTCAGAGAATATTTTTTACAATGCTTCACGGTTTTAAGTTCCTGATTCAATACAACTTCAAACTAAAAAAAAAAAGCAATAATTCCAATATTCCTATCTTGTCAAAGAAAAGCCTGGGAATACCGGCATGATAATGATAAATGATAAAACAAGAAAACTCACGAAGGCACAAAGTCATTCTGTAGCTTTCACCAATGAATCCTTTAAGATATATAACCAACATTGTATTAGAAGCACAAAGTCTTCTAGATACTTCACGATAGATCCACGAACAACATGAATAAATAAAAGCACAAAGTCTTCTAAAGAATTCACCAATAGTATTCAATCTGTATCACAAATTGAAGTAAAGAGTGTAACTAAAATTTTACACGGATTTACTCAAAGCCCTTTAGATCTCAATCACTAATCACTACCAATTCCAATCAAATCCAAAAGATAATCGATTCCAACACAAAGTTTGGTATGCAACTCACTTCTTTATTGGTCAAAATAGATTCACAAAGATGAACACAAAGTTTCATGTATTTGCTTCTCAAATGGGCAGCACTTCATTGTCAAAGATAAAAGATAAAGATTACATAAGAATCCTCTCATATTTATAGATGGGAGAGGAGAGAAAATTTAGGAAAATTAGAGGAGCGAATCAAGGAAAGTTAGGTGAGAAATTTTAGGAAAATCTCACCTAACAAGTCAACTTATTCAAAAAAATTGTCCACCATTATGGGAAAACATATATGTTTTTACATGTAATTACATCTTGAAAAATGACATGTAAGATGTTGAGAACTATTTACAAAATGCATAAATGAAAGCATAAAACTATCTAACACTAGAGATAAAAAGAAGTGTTTATGGTTCCTTGCATTTGGCACGGAAGTCTTCATATTTCTTCTTTGTCTCAAGTATGAATGCCTCAACTAGACCAACTATATAATCCACAATGGTGTGAACTCTTGTGATTGATCTTCTTGCAGATGAGTAGATTTTCTTTCATCTTTCTAGATGTGTCTTAAGACAGTCAAGAGAAAGCCGTATATCACATATGGTGTGCATGAAAGTCTTCAAAAAACCTTTTTCTTCCACTTGCTTCATGACAGCTTCCTTGAATATTTGAGTTATCTCACTGACTGTGAGGAAAGTATGATCATCATCAAGGATCTTACTCGGTAACTCCTTAATTCCATTCCCTAGGATAGAATGATGTCCTTCAACATCTTCTTGTACTTGGTGAATATCTTCAATAAGAGATTTGATCACATGTATGTGGTCTTTGAGAGATTCCCTTATCTCCACATACTTCTCTTTGTGGGGAATTACCCCAATTTTCACCAACTTACTCAGCTTTGTCTCTTTCATTTGTGACCAAAATGTGAGACATCTTTCCATTTCTTTTTTCTCTTCGGAAAGTATATTTTCTTCTTTATCAAGCTCTAATTTCAGCTTGGCTATCTGAATAGTTTTCTCATCTACAACAGCTATGACCTATGAACCATGTTCTATCATTTCATCAATGTTCAAAATCATATAGCACCTTACCCTTGGAGGTAAATTTATTTTCCTTTTGCACCACTAGTTCCTCAATGTTCACCATGGCCATAGGTTGTACATCCTTGGAAGAGCCTACAATATTCCTCAAAACTGTTGCATAATGCTCAACTTTCTACTTGTACATATTTTTGGCATGCTCCATCTTATCAAGCCTTCTTGCTAATGCATCTAGGACCACTTGTGCATCTGCCTTTGCACTTGCATTTGTCACTTTTCCAAACTAGACTCTTGTGACAGTGTAATCCTTCATGTTTACATCACCTTCTTCTTGTGGGGGTAGACCAATCTCTACAAACTTGTGACCGGATTTGTCAACATGAAGCCTTGAATGGACTTTTTCCTTTTTCTTCCCCTTGGCTTTTGGAGGAGCTATCTCTTCAAGATCAAGCTCATCTAGGGAGATCATTTGTTTCTTTTGCTTAGATACTTGAGAGATCAGCCAAGGGGGAAGGGAGGAAGTATATGCTTCTTGACTTACTATCAACTCTTGTGTTGCATCCACTTCTATAGGAATGGTTTTTATTGTGACAATTGAAGTAGTATCAGTCATGATATCTCTAGTTGACTGAAAACCAAGTGGATCCTGCAAAGACTCATTCATGAACCTATCAAATTTAGCATCTTAAGAGATATCAAAAGATGAAGATGACAAACTGGGAAGGGATGAGGGAGAACTTGACAAAACATCAACAGTTTGTGAGTTTGAAATTGTAGGAGTTGCAAGGATTGTTGATACTGTAGGGGGAATGGAAACGTTCACTACATTTGAAACTTTTGTAGGAGGAGGTGAGGTTGGAAGAGGAGGTGGAGGAGTTGTTGGATTGGAAGGAGTATGAGGAATATTAGTAGAAATAGGTGATGATGTCTGGGGAATATTTTCAACAATATTCTCATGGGGAGATAGAGGTTGTTTAGCATCATGCCTGAGTTCTTCCTCATTACCTTCTTTTTCAACTTCACCTTCTTTGAATTCTTCCTCTTCAGATTCTTCTTATTCTTCACTCTCGTTCTCTTCTTCTTCTTTGGATGATTGTTCCTCAAAAGCAAGCTCCTTTCCTTTTGCATGTGTTTGTTCAAATTTTGTTGCCTCCTATTCTTCAATCATTTGTGTAGCACTCTTACCAAAGGTGAACTTGATTTTAGGACCTCTTTGGGAAGAAGAGGGAGTAGCTGCATGTTTTTTATTCATGTGGATTTCCTACCATTGGCTAGTTTCTCCTCCTGGTGCTTCTCCTTATGATTCGGTCCTGAAAGATTTCATTTGGAAACCATGTTTATGCATCCATTCTATTGTGTTGTGTAAGATGGGAGCAAGCCTTTCTCTAATAGAGGCATTTTCCTTTTTAGACCATTGTATTGGAGGTAAGGTCCTCCTAGCAATCTCATCTTCTTCATAAGTAGATTTTATGATGTCTCCAGGATCTTTGAAATCCTTTGGTAGATCAGCTACACCAAGATCTCTAATCTTCTCTACTGTCATCCTACAAAAATCCATTATGCGGATTTCTTCTTCATCTCTCCAATCCGCCCATATGTTTTCAAAACAGTAGACATGTCAGTGATACTTCTTCAATTTCCTCTTCACATCTCAGTAGTCAAAGTCAAATCTATATTTATATGTTTTGATACTCATGATTTTCATTTCTGTAGTGACTGACTTTGTTTTTTGTACACTATGAATGGTATACCTCTCAATTGTCAGTGGAAACTTGAAACCTAGCTTGTGTATTCTTTGGTGTTCCTTGTGAACTGATATCAACTGTCTACATAGCTCCATTAGTATCCACTTATATGAGGTATATCTGGACAACATGTATGGAAACCTAGTATAGCAACCTACTCTTGTGTAGATGAAAGTTGGAAACTGCAAAAAGATACATCCAACCTTACTAACCACTTTGTAGGCTTCATCCGATACTATTTTCTTTTCAAGAGTCAGATCAAAAGTGAATAGCAGGGGTTCAAACAAGGCATCTGTGACTCTTATAAAATGATTAAAAATTTCTCTCATTTTGAAATGATAATAGAACTCATACACAAGTACAAAATGTTTGTTTTCAATATTAGGGAAAAGCAGATTTTGAAGGGATCGGTAACCCTTTACAACAAGAAAAGCCAGGCTGCTGAAAGGACAGCCTGCAGCCAACCAAAAAGCTAGCACCCAAACAAAACCCATCAATATTTACAATTAGTTTTCTTGTGGGAGCGAAGAGTCATGTCGAAAGAAGGCCGTGAAGATTTATCTTTTTTACCCTTGACAGTAATCCATCCTTCTTTCACCTGCGCAGCCATACTATGCCACACCTTCTTAATATTTTCATGATGATGAAAGCCAGCAACCTTACACTTGGGATTTTCCTCATGACTACTTTGTAAAGATAGAGACTTATCAGAAAAGCTGTCGGGATGAACAGCCGAGGCGCTTTCACTCGGAGAGGCTACCAATGGCTCAATAGGGGTTGCCTTAACAACCTCACCAATACAGACAACCAGAGGGGGGGTTCCAAGGTCCTGTGGTTCTGAAACAACCACCTTAGAAAAACTCCTGTTATGATCAGCTTTCTTCTCAACAGTATAATGTTGTTGAGAAGCACCTTTCCACCAAGTGGATGTCTTAGTATTTTTCTCAAATCCACAATGTGCAGTAGCGTGTCTGGTTTTGAAGCATCTCCTACACCGGAAAGGAATTCCTTCATAATCCAAAGATTGGATCCAAGAGCCTTTAGAAGATTTGAGTAAGATCTTAGCAGGTAACCCTTTTGAAACATTTAAATTGACCAATATGCAAGCAAAGGTGGAAATTGCCTCATTACTGCAGCAGCATATACCAGATATGAAGTCATGTAAAATTTCAAAGTAGTTGGCACATTCATCAATTGTTCATGGATTTCATCACTTATCTAAGTTCCCCAATCAATATGTGATTTCTTTCTTCTAATTATGCAGATGTATTCATACATCCAATCTTGAAAATTACATGAAATAGGCAATCCTTTAACCCTGCTCAAGAGACTAATCATATCCCTAACATCCTCTTTGAAATCACTTCGAGGAAGCCCTTTAGGCCATCTTGAGATATTAGGCCTTGTAGTTTTCAACCATTGAGTATTAATCAATGTTTTGGCTTTTTTGGGATCACTATCATAGACCTCATGTGCCTGTTGAATTATGATTTTTGTATATTGTTCCATGTGTAGAACCCTGAAAACAATATCAAAGAATTTAGGATCTCATCTCATCATGACTTGTCCCGAGGAATCTCTTACACTTATGTCATCTCAGATGTAATGAGCTGCAACTTGGAGAAAAAACTTTGTATTATGAGTAGAAATTGGGAATGTAGACACCAAGTGCAAGTTGCTATGAACAATGGATCTCAAGTTATCTTCTAAGGGCTTTCTCTCAGTTCTTTTTATAAAATCTTCTAGGTCTTGATGACCAATTTCAGTGGCCTTCATTTCATCCACCTTCGAGAACACCATAGTAGGAGGAAAGACGTGCCATGATATTTGTACTTCATCTTGCCCTTCTTCTTAGAAGATGATGGAGGATTTTTGTTGTCATCTAAAAATACCAAGATCAAGGAATGTCACTTTCTTGGATCACCTAGTGAGAGCTTGAGAGGAACTGCAAGAATAGTTGATTAGCAGATGTTAGGAGAAAATGTAATGTTGGTAAGCGTGAAGTAAGCAAGCAATTTGAAGCAAGTAAAAATGAGCTATTTCACATGAAAAACAAAGCATTGGAAAAGAAATGAAGTTCGGAGCGCAAATGGAGTCATTTCTGTGTTAGAAGAGAAAACTACTTTTTATGTAGGAGCGTTGAAAATTAGTGCTCCTACATCTTGAGATAGTGATTTGCATGTAGTAGCACTGAGTTTCAGTGCTCCTACATGCCTTATTAATTTAGTGAGAAAAAGTGTCGAAGCGCTAAATTTTACGCTTGAGCATGTATGGGAAGATTTTAGTTTATGCTCAGGCGCTAATTTTTAGTGTTCAAGCATGTCCTTCATTCCTTTGGAGTCGAGTGCACAAGTGGTATTTTTTACCGCTTAGTCATTTGAAGTCATGAGACACTCCATGTAGGAGTGGTGATTTTCACTACTCCTACATCTTGGAGTTTGGAAAAAAATCTGTGGTGGATTAGCAGGGATTTTCACCACTTTCACAAGTAAAATTCATGTAGAGGTTTGTGTGGTGAAGCAATAAAATTCACCGCTTGAACAAGATGGGAAACTCAGTGAGAAATGGGGGAACGTCATTTTAGAAACACCAAAAAGAGGACAAGTAAAAGTGCAAAGAGAAAAAACCCAGGGCACATTTGTAAAACAAGAACAAACCCAAATGAAGAAAACTCCATGAGTAGGGTTGTTGAAAAAACAAAGAAATGCAAACTTAAAACCACAAACCTTAAGGTGAAATAGATTCAAAATAAAAGTATTAAAAACCTAGGAGAAGAGAAAAGATGTGAGAAATAGATAGCATTAAAGAACAATGAAGAGGAAGAAAAAAAAGGTACACCTGGAAAAAATGTCGAACCCTAGCTCGAATGCTTGAAAAATATTTAAACTCGAGTCCACTATGGCGATTGGAGAATGACTAGGCGGACAGGAAGAGCGAATGAATCAACAATGAAGATAGATTAACCTAAAATGACTTATTAAGTGACTAAGAGAAGGTCGTTGATGAACTCAAAGTTTGCATTAATGAAGGTGCACATAATGGCAAAAAAGATGCACTAGCGGTGAAAATCACTGCTTGTGCATGTAAAAAACTAAGTGAAACAAAAAGTGCACTAGCGGTGAAAATCACCACTTGTGCATCAAAGGCTAAGTGAGAAAAGTGTAGGAGCACTGATTTTTAGCGCTCCAACACTTGGAGATGATTTTCTAACCTAAGGCTCATGTAGGAGCACTGAAAATCAGCACTCTGACATGAGTGAAAATTTGACTAACTCCCAAGGATTGGGAATTAACAAAAATACTCATTTCAAAGCTCTTCGAAAGAAAAATGGGGGGGATGCTCAAATGGACTATTTGAGGTTTTGAAATACACGTCAAGTTGAATTAAAATTTTCCTCATTTTATGTATGCTTGAAGTACACAAAACTATGAAACAAACAAGTTTCATAAGGGTTATCCCATGATTCTAGCGCAGCTAGATTTGAGGATAATAGTTGGCTCCAGCTAGGGAGCTTCCTTCAGTCATTCTTAGAAATGATTGAAGGGAGAAGAACTCCAGAATTCAAGTTCCCTTATCCATCCATTAGGCATAGAGTCAGGTGAGAAAAACAAAAAGACAGAAGGACTAAAATAAAAATATTTACATTTGAACGCCTATCACCTTACTGTGTAAAGTGTTTCAAATGTTGCTCACTGTGAGGAAGAGAAAATTTCATTCCATCATCGTATGCGAAGAGGAAACTTCTTTCACCATGCAGCTGACGAACTTTGAATGGTCCTATCCACAGTGAATCAAACTTCCCATGCATACCTTTTGGTTCTCTTTGCTTGTCCCGTAAGCGAACGAGATCACCAATTTGAAAATTGTGAGACTTGGCCTTCTTGTCAAAAAGCTTCTTGACTTGTTTATGATGCTCCATAATATGGTTAGCCACCTGAACTTGTTTCTCTTCCAATTCAGAGAGATACATTATCCCCTTATTGACTGAATTATCAAAAGTCTCATCCTCAATGGCCTTAGCCAATTTAAGGGCTGCAAGTTCTAAGGTTATGGGAATTTATGCAATCAACCCATACAAGAGTTGGAAAGGAGACATGCCAATCACCTGCTTTGGAGTTATTATGTCTACCCACAAAGCATCATACAAAGCTTTGTACCAAAAACATTGATTCTCATCCACAAGCTTGTAGATTATAGTCACCATTTTTATTGTTTGATTTGGCCTGACCATTACCTTGTAGGTAATAGTCAGATGAATGAGACAATGCTATGCCATGTTCAAAATAGAACTTAGTTATCTCACTTGACGAGAAAGCAGAAGCATTGTTAGCAACAATTTTTTTCAACACACCGAACGTGGAAATGATATTTTCTTTCAAGAAACTACATACAACTTCAGAAGTAGCGTGCTTAGCCAGAATTGCTTCCACCCACTTGGTGAAGTAGTCAATTGTAGTTAGGACATAGGTGTGTCCCACACTTGAAGGTGGATTTACTACACCAATGAAATAAATTCCCCACTGCTAAAAGGGCTCTTCAATAACAACTAGTTTCAAAGGAAAAGCTTCCAACTTTGGCTTACCTACGAATTGTTGAAATAGTTCACATTTGCGCATCCTGAAAGAGAGTAGGCCAGTAGTACTTTTCTCTCAGGATCTTGTGAGCGGTAACTGGTGTTGAAAAGTGACCTCCACATGCTAAGTCATGATATGACTTTAGCAATCTTTCATGTTGTTCTTCATCAACACATCGTAAGAAAGTTCCATCTAATGCACGCTTGTACAAACCATTGTCCCACAAGACAAAAAAAATTGATGTTAGTTTGATGGTCCTTTTCTCCTTTGGAGTCAAATGATCAAGACATTCCCCATAAGTGAGAAAATGGGCAATGTTAGAATACCACTCATCAATAGTACTGACAAATAACACCATTGGAAGTTCACTTGGATCTAACTCCTCAATCTCTGAAACTTTTCCACTAGGATTATTTTCAGCAATGAGCTGACACAAACCTCGCCCACGTATCAGCTTGGTAGGCTTGATGTCCATGTCGTATGCTTGAATCTTGGCAATCGAATTGCCTTTGTTTGTCCCAAACTCCTATTGCATCAAGATAGACTTAACGGTTGAGTTTGGAACAAAGACTTTGACATGGTTGTTAAGGATGTAAAATCGGAAATGCTTAACTGCCTTAACCACAACAAAAGCATGTTTTTCCATTTGGGAATATTTCAATTCATATTTTCTTAGAGGATAGATCATGAATGCAATTGGGGATTCAAAACCCTCACTATTTTCTTGCACCAAAATAATCGAAAGTGTATGCTCAAAAGAATAACTATACATGATCAATTCATTCGTGTAGTCTAGGAAGACTAACACTGGCGCATGATCAATAGCCTCTTTGATATCAACAAACACAGCTTTTCCCTTTTCGTCTAATGAAAAGTGGTAGTACATTTCATCATATTAACAATATGATGAGTCTTTTCTGCAAAATCTAGAAGGAATCTTCACAAAAAATTTACTTTTCCAAAGAAAGAATGAACAACCTTCTTACTTCATGGCAGAGTGAATGCTTTGATACTTTTAACTCTTTCTGAGTCAATCTTAATACCTTCTGTGGACACCACATGACCAAGAAGCTTACCTTTTGTAACCCCAAAAATTTGCTTCTTGGGATTCAAGGAAATACCATGTTGTCGGCATTTGTCCAAGATTTTCCTTAGATGGTAAAAATTTTCATGACGCATTTTAGAAAAAATTTGTAAGATCATCAAGATATACCACAATGAACTTACCTAGTACATCATGAAATGCCAAGTCCATAGCTCGTTGAAATGTGGCGCCAGCATTGATTAGGCCAAAGGAATTCTACGATATGCAAAATACCCTATGGCATTGTAAAGTTTGTCTTGTGTTGATCACTTGAATTGACTTCAATATGGTTGTAACCAGAAAAACCATCCAGCATGGAGAGCATTTCAGATCTAGTAATGGTTTGAAGAACTTGATCCATTACTGGAAGAGGGTAATTATCCTTGAGCAACAACTAGTTCAGATTTTGAAAATCCACACAAATATGGATCTCACCATTTTTCTTACGAACGGGAACAATATTTTCTATCCACATTGAATGATGGATAGGGAATATTATTCAATCGTTCAACATTTTTTGAACTTGCGTAAGGATCGTTCCATAAATCTTTAGGTTATATTTCCTTTTCTTTTGTTTATAAGGAAATTCTCCAATCTTGAGTGGAATTTCATGTTGGACCTCTTTTGGTCAAAAATATTTTAGATCTTCATATGAATATTCCAAGACATCCATATATTCTTGTAACAACTTAGCAAATTGCTTTCTTTCTTCAATCATGCAAAACTTACCAATGTTTACTATCTTAGGATCTGCTTCAGTTCCTAGGTTAATTTGTTTAACCTCATTAGATGAATTAGAGTCTAAGAGTTGTTTCTTGACATACCGATCATGCTTATCAAAAAGTTTCTCAAGGGATACCAATCCCTTAGGAATTTTATTCCCTTTGAGTTGTAAGAACTCTTTTCCTATAACTGGATCCATATCATAAACAGATTCTCGATGTGGAGAATCACTTCCTTCAAAGTACAACTCATCAATTTTTTCTGCCTTCTCCAAAAAGGAAACAATTTGATTATCATCATTGAAAATCTGCCAATTATCTGAATTATCAAGAACACTCAGGTGGAAGACCAACTCAATGGCATAGGTAGAACCATGAAAATATTTATGCGACATTAAGAGTGTGGCTGAAACTGCTAAAGAATCGGCCCTATCATTGTATTCCCTTGGAACTACAGATATATCAAAAGCATCAAATTCTTCAATGCAATACCAAACAAGATTGTGATAATGCCTAAGTTTGTCATTTTTTGTCTGATACAAATTCCTTACCTAAAAAACTATCAACTCAGCATCATCTTGTGCATGAATATTTTTTATACCTTTCTTACGTGCAACTTGCATTCCTAATAACAAAGCATCATATTTAGCAGTGCTATTAGTGTTGTCAAACTATAATTTGAAAGAGAAAGGGAAAAAATTTCCTTTGGGGGAAATAAAAATGATTCCTTCTCTAGAACCGATGGAATAGCAACTACCATCAAACTTGAGTAACCAAACACCATTTGGTCACCAAGTCTGATAGTATTAAAATTTGTAGCTTCATCATCTGATGAAGCTTCATGATCTAAGATTGACAAATCATCTGATGATGACTCATTTGTTGTTGAAAAAGAATCAACACTCTCCAATTCATGATTTGTTGAAGATTCACCAACTTCTTCTATTGGCAAATAATATGTTGCAACACCCGAAGACTCAAATAGAATTTGAGCCCTTGGATCATCGGATTGTGTCACTGAGAATTTTGACTCCCTTTCAGGAATCATTTTTTGCATTACATATTTCATAGTTATTTTGGCTTTAGACATGTCCATGTTCAGCTCACCTCCAACATCTTTACAAAAATTACGTCCAAGGAGAATTCCATAAGATGCTGGCACATCAACTACTAGAACCGTCATCTTGATTTTATTTTTAGGATATGCGAAAAATGCATATTGTGCATCTTTGATCTATCCAATTAGAGATACTTGTTTGTTCTCCATGCAAAAAAAATGGCTAAATTTTTTTGTTAGATTCAAACCCAAGGCAATAGCTACCTTGGTCAGCATCACATTGTTTGATGCACCAAAATATATGACACAATTGCTTAACTTAAAACCGTTAACAAGTAATGAGATAAAGAATGGATCAATACGTCTAGAGGTAGTTGGAGGGGTAGAAACAAGGTTATTTTGTGGTGTCTTGGGCTTTGGGGCAGCAGGAATATCAGGAGATGAATCTGTACTTGGAGTAATACCTTTATCATTTACAAACTTGACAAGCCTGTCAAATTGGTCAGGATTTCCTTTGAGGTATTTAGCTTTAGACATTTGGATCTTTGTTTTCTTGGCATGATCAATGATGTAAAAGCCTGGAAAGAATTTTTTTAAGTGGATGTAGTAACTTCACTGATAGGTTTAACAAAAGGTACACTATTCTTAGGAACCTAGAGATTGGCTCTGGGAATGGCAAGAACTGAAGGAGGGGGATAGGGAGCACTTGTTTGTTTGTTGCATTTTTTGGTTGCCAAGGAAGAGGAGATCCTCTTTTTGCAATGGTAACTGGTGGCTTCTCCTTTGTCAGTGGAGCAATAGCTTGAGTTTGATCAAGTTGATTTTGTTGTTTCTACATAGAGACAACATATGCATCTGTCACCAAGTCCTCCTCATCATATTTATTTTCCATTTGCAAATGGCCAATATTGGAGTCACCAACTGATTCCATTTCTTCATCTTGAAAGAGATCATCACTTTCTTCAATGGGATAATCTGGTTGTGCATATTCATCTTGTTCAGCCTCAGAGTATCCCATGCAGTATTAGTAGGTGGAGCTTCAAGTGTGATTCTTCCTTGTGGTGTTGGAAGAAAATTCTAATTTTTGTTTCCATCATAGTTAGGAAAATTCCTCCTTGGAACATCCTTGTAAGTGTTGTTGTTGGAAACTTGTTTTTTCAAATCCAAGATTTCATTTTCCAACCTTTGAACCATGGGATCATCAAAATTAGAATTAGCATTAGAAGTCAAAGATCCTAATGCTTGCATCTTCTTATTGTTGTTGGTATTCATCCTTATTTCTCCAACAAGGATCATGTCATCTTTGAGACTGGTAGCTAATTGTTGAGTTGCTTCAACATTGGTGAGAGCTTCCCTACACAAGAAAAAACTTACTTTTGGGATTTGCATGTTGATGAAGAAGCACTTCAAATTATGATCTGTTGGTCTTTCCTCATTTATGATTCTTGTCACCATCTTATTAAACTTAGCCACGAACTCACACATGGGTTCATGGGCCTCTTTCTACATGGTTGTGAGTTGTGCCAATAAGGCGAGTGCATCTTCAATAGGTTTGAACCTTTCTTCAAACTTGGTGTGAAAAGTATTCCAATTAGTGACAGACGCAGCTGGAAGAGTATAAAACCATTCAGCAACAACTCCTTGTAGAGATTCAATGAACAGTCTCATAGCAACGTCTTCGTGTTCTATGCCAAGAACACTACAAAATAATGTAGAAGGTAGCAATGTGCTCATCGGGATGTTTTACATCACCTAGAAACTTCAAAATATGCTTTCTCAAGACATGTGAAAGTTCATGCAGAGGTGTGGCCAAATTGAGGGGACCGAAATCATTTCCCCAACGTCCTATAGGTGGTGTAGCCATGATATGTTGCACAACAGGTACTTGAACTAGAACTCTATGGAAAATAGAGGATTCACTTGGAAGAGGAGATCTTAGTCTTCGTGGAGGAAAACTTATGGTGTGTTGCAATGGTGACCTTACATCATGGAGGAGTAGGTGGAGTATTATGTTGCAGCAAGTCTTCAAAAAGTGGATCCACTACTCCTTGAGCCCTCAAACCTTGTGTATAGCTTCTAATCACCAGAATGTAAATGGAAACAAGGGAGATATTAAAAATAACAATACACAAGATCACAATAAGTTAATGAAAAACTTATTCACTTCAATCAAAAGTGTGAGGCTTTAACTGCATGTGTCATTCCCCAGCAGAGTCGCTAAAAAACTATTGGGTGAAAATTATGTAATCCCTTTAACTGATTACAAAATTTGATTTCAGTCATAGTTGTGTGAGATACAATCTCTCCTCTCAGAAAGGGGAGGCGCCCTTCTTACTACTTATTGAAACTAAGTAAAACTAATTGAGTATTTACAATAATGTACACTATGAATTAAGAGATGGGGATGTGTCACATTCATAATTCTCTCTTTTTTCAGAGAATATGTTTTACAATGCTTCAAGGTTTTAAGTTCCTAATTTGATACAACTTCAAACTAAAAACAAAAGCAGTAATTCCAATATTCCTATCTTTTCAAAGCAAAGGCTAGGAATACTAGCATGATAATGATAAATGATAAAAAAAGAAAACTCATGAAGGCACAAAGTCGTTTCATCGCTTTCACCAATGAATCCTTTAAGATATATAACCAACATTGTATTAGAAGCACAAAGTCTTCTAGTTACTTCACGATAGATCTATGAAAAGCATGAATAAATACAAGCACAAAGTCTTGTAAAGAATTCACCAATAGTATTCAATCAATATCACAAATTCAAGTAAAGAGTGTAACTCAAAGTTTACACATATTTACTCAAATCCCTTTAGATCTCAATCACTAATCACTGCCAATTCCAATCAAATCCAAAAGATAATTGATTCCAACACAAATTTTGGTATGCAACTCACCCTTTTATTGATCAAAATAGATTCACAAATATGAACACAAAGTTTCAAGTATTTGCTTCTCAAGTCGACAGCACTTCATTGTCAAAGATAAAGATTACAAAAGAATCCTCTCATATTTATAGATGGGAGAGGAGAGAAAATTTAGGAAAATAAGAGGATTGAATGGAGGAAAGTTAGGTGAGGAATTTTAGGAAAATCTCACCTAACAAGTATACTTATTCAAAAATGTTTCCCATCATTATGGGAAAACATCTCTATTTTTACATGTAATTACATCTTGAAAAATGACATGTAAGATGTCGAGAACTATTTACAAAATGCATAAATGAAAGCATAAAACTATCTAACACTAGAGATAAAAAGAAGTATTTATGGTTCCTTGCATTGGGCATGGAAGTCTTCATATTTCTTCTTTTTCTCCAATACAAATTCCTCATCTGGACCAACTGTATAATCCATAATGGTGTGCACTCTTGTGATTGATCTTCTTGCAGACAAGTAAATTTTCTTCAATATTTCTAGATGCGTCTTGAGACAGTCAAGAGAAAGCCGTATATCACATATGGTGTGCATAAAAGTTTTTGAAAAACCTTCATCTTCCACTTGCTTCATGACAGCTTCCTTGAATATTTGAGTTATCTCATTGACCGAGAGGAAAGCATAATCATCATCAAGGAGCCTACCTGGTAACTCCTCAATTCCATTCACTAGGATAACACGATGTCCTTTGACATCTTCTTGTACTTGGTGAATATCTTCAATAAGAGATTTGATCACTTGTATGTGGTGTTTGAGAGATTCCCTTACCTCCACATACTTCTCTTTGTTGGGAATTACCCCAACTAACTCAGCTTTGTCTCTTTCATTTGTGACCAAAATGTGAGACATCTTTCCATTTATTTTTTCTCTTCAGAAAGTATATTTTCTTCTTTATCAAGCTCTAATTTCAACTTGGCTATCTGAGCAGTTTTCTCATCTGCAATAGCTATGACCTATGAACCATGTTCTATCATTTCCTCAATGAAATCATATAACACCTTACCCTTGGAGGAAACTTTCTCCGCCTTTTGCACCGCTGGTTCCTCGATGTTCACCATGGCTGGATAGGTTGTACATCCCTAGAAGAACTTGTAATATTCCTCAAAACTACTGCATAATGCTATTTTTCTCCATCTTATCAAGCCTTTCTGCTAATGCATCCAGGACCACTTGTGCATTTTCCTTTGCACTTGCATTTGTCACTTTTCCAAGTTGGAATCTTGTGACAGTGTAATCCTCCATGTTTACATCACCTTCTTCTTGTAGGGGTAGACCAATCTCTACAAAATTGTGACCAGATTTGTCAACATGAAGCCTTGAATGGACTTTCACCTTTTTCTTCCCCTTGAATTTTGGAGGAGCTATCACTTCAATATCAAGCTCATCTGGGGAGATCATTTGTTTCTTTCGCTTAGATACTTGAGAGATCAGCCAAGGGGGAAGGGAGGAAGTATATGCTTCTTGACTTACTGTCAACTCTTGTGTTGTAGTCGCTTCTATAGGAATGGTTATTATTCTGAAAATCAGAGTAGTATCAATCATGATAGCTCTAGTGGACTGCAAACCAAGTGGATCCTACAAACACTCATTCATGAACCTGTGAAATTTAGCGTCTAGAGAGATATCAAAAGATGAAGATGACAAATTGGGAAGGGATGAGGGAGAACTTGACAAAACATCAACAGTTTGTGAGTTTGAAATTGTACGAGTGGAAAGGATGCTTGATATTGTAGGGGAAATGGAAACATTCACTACATCAAAAATTGTTGTAGGAGGAGGTGAGGTAGGAAGAGGAGGTGGAGGAGTTGCTGGATTGGAAGGATTATGAGGAATATTGGTAGTAACAGGCGATGATGTCTGGGGAATATTTTCAACAATATTCTCGTGGGGAGATAGAGGTTCATCATCATGCATGAGTTCTTCATCGTTACCTTCTTTTTCTTCACCTTCTTTAGATTCTTCCTCTTCAGATTCTTCTAATTCTTCAATCTCGTTCTCTTCTTCTTTAGATGATTGTTCCTCAGAAGCAAGATCCTTTCCTTCTACATGTGTTTGTTCAGATTATGTTGCCTCTTGTTCTTCAACCATTTGTGTAGCACTCTTACCAAAGGTGAACTTTGTTTTAGGACCTCTTTGGGAAGAAGAGGGAGTAGACGCATGTTTTTTTTTCATGTGGCATTCCTATCATTGGCTGGTTTCTCCTTCTAGTGCTTCTCCTTCTAATTTGGTCCTGAAAGATTTCATTTGGAAACCATGTTTATGAAACCATTATGTTGTGTTGTGTAAGATGGGAGAAAGCCTTTCTCTGATAGAGACACTTTCCTTTTTAGACCATTGTAAATTGGAGGTAACGGCCTCCTAGCAATCTCATATTCTTCATAAGCAAAGTTTATGATTTTTCCAGGATCTTTGAAATCCTCTGGTAGATCAGCTACACCAAGATCTTTGATTTGCTTGATTGTCAACCTACAAAAATCCATTCTACGGATGTCTTCTTCATCTCCACAGTTCACCCATATTTCATCAAAGTGGTAGACATGTCGGTGATCCTTCTTAAGTTTCCTCTTCACATCTCGATAGTCAAAGTCAGCTCTCTATTTATATGTTCTGATAGTCATGATTTGCATTTTTGCAGCAACTAACTTTTCTTTTTGTACATTGTGAATGGTATACCTCCCAATTGTCAGTGGAACCTGAAACCTGGCTTGTGTATACTCTGGAATTCCTTAGGAACTAAGATCAACTCTCTACATAGCTCCATTAATATCCACTTATCTAAGGGATATCTGGGCAACATGTATGGACACCCAGTATAGCAACCTACTCTTATGTAGGTGAAAGATGGAAACTGCAAAAAGATACATCCAACCTTACTAACCACTTTGTAGGCTTCATCTGATACTCTTTTATTTTCAAGAGTCAAATCAAAAGTGAATAGCAGGGGTGCAAAGAAGGCATATGTGACTCTTCTAAAATGATAAATACTTCCTCTCAATTTCAATTGATAATAGAACTCATACATAGGTACAAAATGTTTGTTTCCCTTTGTAGATAGCCCTAGAAATTGCCTCATTACTACAGCAACATATACCAAATAGGAAGTCATGTAAAATTTCAAAGTAGTTGGCACATTCATCAATTGTTCATGGATTTCATCACTTATCTGAGTTCCCCAATTAATTTGTGCTTTCTTTCTTTTGATTATGCAGATGTATTCATACATCCAATCTTGAAAATTACATGAAACAGGCTTGATCCTTTAACCCTGCTCAAGAGAGTAATCATATCCTTGAGATCCTCTTTGAAATCACTTCAAGGAAGCCCTTTAGGCCATCTTGAGATAGTAGGCCTTGGATTTTTCAACCATTGAGTATTAATCAATGTTTTGGCTTTGTTGGGATCACTATCATAGACCTCTTGTGCCTATTGAATTGAGATTTTTGTATATTGTTCCATATGTGGAACCCGGAAAACAATATCAAAGAATTCAAGATCTAATCTCATCATGATTTGTCCCGAGGAATCTCTTACATTTATGTCATCTCAGATGTAATGAGCTACAACTTGGAGAACAAACTCTTTGTTATGAACAGAAGCTGGGAATGTAGACACCAAGTGCAAGTTGCTATGAACAATGGATCTCAAGTTGTCTTCTAAGGGATTTTTCTCAATTCTTTTTACAAAATCTTCTAGGTCTTGATGACCAATTTCGGTGTCTTTGATTTCATCCACCTTTGAGATCACCATAGTAGGTGGAAAGACACGCTGATATTTGTATTTCATCTTGCCCTCCTTCTTAGAAGACGATGGAGGATTTTTTGTTGTCATCTAAAAATACCAAGATCAAGGAATGTCACTTTCTTGGATCACCTGGCAAGAGCTTGAAAGGAGCTGCAAGAATAGTTGATTAGCAGATGTTAGGAGAAAATGTAGTGTTGAAAAGCATGAAGCAAGAAGGCAATTCAAATCAAGTGCAAATGAGCTATTTCACATGGAAAATGAAGCATTGGTGAAGAAATGAAGTTTGGAGTGCAAATGGAGTCATTTCTAAGTGTTAGAAGAGAAAACAAAAAATTGTGTAGGAGCGTTGAAAATCAATGCTCCTACATCTTGAGATAGTGATTTGCATGTAGTAATGTTGATTTTCAGGGCTCTACATGCCTTATTCATTTGGTGAGAGAAAGTGTCGATGCGCTAAATTTTAGCACTTGGGTATGTATGGGAAGATTTTATTTTATGCTCGAGCGCTAATTTTTGGCACTTGAGCATGTATTTCATTCCTTTGGATTCGAGTGCCAAGCGGCCTTTTTTACCACTTAGTCATTTGAAGTCATGAGACACTCCATGTAGGAGCATTGTTTTTCACCACTCCTACATCTTGGAGTTGGGAAAAAATCTATGGTGGAGTAGCGGGTATTTTCACTGCTTTCACAAGTAAAATTCATACATCTAGGTTTGTTTGGTGAAGAAATAAAATTCACTGCCCAAACAAGATGGGAAACTCAGTGAGAAATGGCAGAAGGTCATTTTACAAACACCAAAAAGAGGACAAGTAAAAGCATGAAGAGAACAAACCCAAGGCACCTTAGTAAAACAAGAACAAACCCAAATAAAGAAAACACAATGAGCAGGGTTGTTGACAAAACAAAGAAACAAAGACTTAAAACCACAAGCCCTAAGGTGAAATAAATTTAAAATAAAAGTATTAAAAACCTAGGAGAAGAGAAAAGACGTGAGAAACAAATAGCATTAAAAAATGACGAAGAGGAAGAAAACAAAGGTGCACCTGGAAAAAACGTCGAACCCTAGCTCGAATGCTTGAAAAATCTTTAAACTCAAGTCCACTATGGCGATTGGAGAATGACCAAGCGAAGAGGAAGAGTGAATGAATCAAAAATGAAGATAGATTAACCTAAAATGACTTATTAAGTCACTAAGAGAAGGTCATTAATGAAATAAAAGTTCACAATAATGAAGGTGCACATAATGGCGAAAAAGATGCACTAGCGATGAAAATCACCGCTTGTGCATGTAAAAAACTAAGTGAAACAAAAAGTGCACTAGCGATGAAAATCACCGCTTGTGCATCAAACGCTAAGTGAGCAAAGTGTAGGAGAGTTGATTTTCAGCACTCCAACACTTGGAGATAATTTTCTAACCTAAGGCTCATGTAGGAGCGCTAAAAATCAACACTCCGACATGAGTGAAAATTTGACTAACTCCCAGGGATTGGAAATTACCGAAAATACTCATTTCAAAGCTCTTCGAAAGACAAACAAGGGGGAACACTCAAATAGACTATTTGAGGTTTTAGAATATGCATCAAGGTGAATTGAAAATTTCCTCATTTTGTGTGCTTGAAGTACACAGAACTACAAAACAAATAAGTTTCGTAGGGGGTTATCCCATGAATTTAGCGTAGTTGGATTCGAGGATAACACTATCTTGTGTATGTATCAATGCAAGATGATTAAATAAGTCTTTACACCGAAGGCATTCCCTCTATGAATGAGGCAACGTAAAAGCGTATTGATGGCTATCTTGCGTCCATATCAATTTAAGAAGATTAAACAAATCTCAGCCGTTCATCATTTTTTGCCATTTTTCCCACTGTTTTTCATCATTTTTTACTACTTTCCCACCGCTATTGGTTTCTGCTCCTCCAAACTCTTCCTTGATGGTATTGACCTTTCACTTCTCCAATTTGGTGAGCTACAACCTAAAAATAAGGTTTCCACGACGGTTTTAGAGTATGTTTATTAAAGTGAAAATTATTGTCAAGATCCTAATAATGAGCACATTTATCTTTTAACATTACAACATCATTTACCCTATGTAGTTAAGTATATATCAACATAATTAATATATAATGTATATTTTATATAATAAAAAATAAATTATAAATAATATAATTTACTACTTATTATTATTATATTATATATTATATTCTTTAACAAAACTATTATATACATATACAAAATTATTATAATTATTATAATTATCAATTATTAATTATTATAATTATCAATTATTAATTATTAATTATTATAATTATCAATTATTAATTATTATAATTATCAATTGTTAATTATTATAATTATCAATTATTAATTATTAATTATTATAATTATCAATTATTAATTATTATAATTATCAATTATTAATTATTATAATTATCAATTATTAATTATTATAATTATCAATTATTAATTATTATAATTATCAATTATTAATTATTATAATTATCAATTATTAATTATTATATTTTTATATAATACAAAATATAATTAATATATTATATATTTTTTATATAATACAGATTAAATTATATATAATTATATTATATTATTATTATATATTATATTTAATAATAAAATTATTAAATATAACTATGAAATTATTATAATTAATAATTAATATAATTTTATATAGAACATTAAATTAATATATAAAAATTGGATAGTTTAATTGATCTTTGGATAGATTAAGAAATAGAAAGAGAGATAAAGGGGGAGACAATTCGATATAGAGAGAGCTATATATACTAGCACTTGCACCTAAAGGAGGTTCAAGAATTACACTGATAGAAAACTATATGTATGTTAATATGTTAGAGAGAGTTTGTTTGCGCATGGAAGCACTGCAAATTATAGTTGCATGTGGCTAGATTAAACAATTAATACTGAGTGATAAATGAGTGATATTTATCTGGCTTTTATGTGATAAGTGAGATTTTGGACGCTTTTACTTGATATTTTAGAGTATTTTACCATTAAACTATAGTCGGTTTACCATTAAATGGTAGCTAAACTTGTTTTCCAATGACTCAATAGTGGTTTGCAGGTGTGAGACTTGTTTCAAGCTCAAATCTCACACTATATGTAGCCTATCAGCTAATAAAGAGAGAAACTCAAAAGATAGAGAATGGGAGAAAGAGACAAATTTAGATATCTATAGATATTGAGAGAGAGAGAGATAGACAGAGATGGAGATTGAAAGAGAGAGGAAAATACAAAGAGAGATAGAGAGACAAATATAAGAGAAACAAAGGAAAAGAGAGAGAAAAGAGAAACTAACTTTTGATTGGTTGTTTCATGTCAACAATCCAAGGATGGTGTGTGTCCTTGGGGATTCATGCTCAAGGTAGCATGTCATTTGATTTTAAGGATATGATAATTCACCTTTAAGACCTCTTCAATGTACCCATTGCACACTTAAGGAGACAAACATATAGAGAGAAGAAGAGAGAAAGAGAAGGGAAGAGAAAAGAGAGAGGGAGATAGAGATAAGATATAGATAGGTGGAGAGAGAAAAAAGAGAAAGAGAGTAAGAGAGAGGGAGCAATTGAGACAGAGGAGGAGAAAGAGATGAATATAGATAAAGAGAGAGGAAAAAATATATAAATAAAGGGATAAAAAGAGGGATAGGGAGAAAAAAAAGAGAAGAGACAAAAATAAAGATAGAGATAGAGATAGAGAGAGAAAGAGAGATAAATAGAAATAAAGAGATAAAGAGGGAGACAAAGAGATATAGAGAGATAGATATATAGAGAGCTACGTAGAGATATAGTGGAATAAAGAGGTAGATATGGTGAGGGAGATAGAGAAAATAGATAAGGGAAAAGAGAAAGAGAAAGAGAGAAGAGGATAGAGACATAGATAGAGATAAAGTCACATAAAGAGATAGGGAGATAAAGATAAATATAGGGAAGAAAAGATATATCTATAGGGAGATAATGAGAAACATATAGATAGAGAGGGATACAAAGAGATAGAGAAAGGTAGAGAGATAAAGAGATAAACGTGAATAGATAGAGATATAAGGAGGGTGATTGATATATCTCTTCCTATCGCTCTCTATCTCTCTATATCTCCCACTATCTATGTCACTCCCTCTTCCCTCTCTATCTATTGAGCTATCTCTCCCCTCTCTCTCTCTCTCTTTCACTCCATCTCTCCTCTATATATCTATCTCTATTTATCTCTTTATCTTACTCTCACTCTCTCTATCTATCTCTTTATATCCATATCTTTCTCTACCTCTATCACTATCTGTCTATCTCTTTCACTATCCCCCTATATCTCTCTATATCACCCCCTTTATATATATCTCTCTCTCCCTATATATATATTGATCTAGATCTCTCCTCTCTCCCTATCTTTTATTCTCTCTCCCTCTCTATGTATCATTCTCCCTCTCTTAGGCCCCTCTTCTTTCTCTCCCTCTTCTACCTATCTCTCTCCCTCTCTCCCTCTCTTCTCTCTCTTCCTCTTCAACCTATCTCTCTCCCTCTCTCCCCCTCTTCTCTCTCTTCCTCTTCAACCTATCTCTCTCCCTCTCTCCCCCTATTCTCTATCTCTCCTCCACTATCTATCTCTCTCCCTTTCTCTCCCTCTCTCTCTCTATCTCTCCCCATCTCTTCCTCCCTCACTCCCTCCCTATCCCCCCTTATCTATCTCTCTATCTCTACCTCTCTCTCCCTTTCTCTTCCCATATATCTCTATCTCTCTTTCTCTTCCCATATATCTCTATCTCCACCTACTTCCTTATCCCTTTCTCTATCTCCCCCTATTTCTCTCTCCCTTTCTCTATCTGTCCCTATTTCTTTCTCCCTCTCTCCATCTCTATTTACCTATCTATAATTCTCTCTATTTGTCTATCTCTTTGTCTCTCTCTCCCTATCCCTCTTCCTCTATATCTCTCTATCCCGTCCTCTCTATCTCTCCCTCTCTATCTCTCTATCTCTCTCTGTATTTATCTATCTCTCTACCTATATCTCTATATTTATTTGTCTCCCTCTTCCTCTCTCATTCTATCTTCATCTCTACCTCTATTTTCCCCTCTCCCCCTTTATCTCTAGATATGTCCCCCTCTCTATATCCATCTATTTATCTCCCTCTCTATCTCTCTATATATTTATCTCTTCCATCTCTATATATCCCTCTCTCCTCTCTCTCTTTATCTCTCCCTCCTCTCCTCTCCATATCCTTCTCCTTCTCCTTCTCCATCTCTATCTCTATATTTATCTCTATCTCCTTATCCCTCTCTCTCTCACTCTTTCCTTATCTATCCCCCACTCTTTCTATCCCTACCTCTCCCTTTCTCTCTCCCTCTCTCCTTATTAAAAACATAACATGAGCCCATTAGTAATGGAGCCTAATTATCTACTTGATTCATATGTTTTATTTTAATCATGTTTGGATCCCTGTAAGTGGATGCATAGTTTATTTGAAGCTATCACTTCTCCATTGAGACCTTTGTTTCATAAACAACATAATTTTCTAAACAGCCTACCAATTGACCTCATGTACTACACAAATGGATGCAAAAAATAGACCAAAATTTATCCTAATTGACCTTCCACACTTCTTTGGTGTGCCCATTGCACACTAAGGTGTGATTTCTAGTTTTAATATCATTCAAATTCTATAATTACATGTTTGCAATCAAATGGGTGGGGCCTAAAATTTTAGACTCCCATTGTAGCATATTATAATTCATTCTTTCTCATGTGAATCAATAAATATCATATCATTATTTTTCTATTTCATTGAGTTTTCCACTATGTAGTTGTGAGTTATTTTATTCTAATGAATGGTTAGGTTGTCAATAGGGTGCTAGATCTTTCTAGATGAACATCATGCTAATCTCTATCTTTTATAACTTTTTCCTTAGGGTACTATGAATCCAACATGAAATAACTTCTTCATCGCCCAAATTGTTCAATTGTGAGATTTAGGCATGCCTACCATTATAATCTTATAAAATAAGGTATTAAATTGTTGATTGCATTTTTCAATACATTGAGTTTGATAGGTTGAATTTAGTTGGAGTTGTCATACTTAGCTAGAAGGTATCTAGGTTTGTATGGAAGATTGTGTGTGATAGAGTCAATACACTACACTAGTTCTCAAATGGCATGATTTGGTTACAAACTTCTTTATTTTTTTTCATCATGAAGGGAATGTTAGGTTAGGTTACATTTACTTTGCAAACCTATGTCATTTATTTATCTCCATGTTTCTTAGGAAGTGTCCTAGGGGACATGTGAGAAATGTTTAATTTTGGCATATTATAATTGCATTTTCAAGAAGGAAATTAATGTTGGTGAAGGTTACACATCACTAGAGGATAAAATAATCTCCTAGGCGTGCATATTAGGAATATGAAGAGTCTTGAGTGGGGATCCAGGTTTGGAGGGAAATAGGTGTCTATTGGTATGTCACCTGGAAGCTGAACAATCACCAGAGCATTCTGAATGCTAGAAGTTGAAGGGGTTGTGGGTTAGACACTCATGTTGAGCCCTTTTGCATATTTAATTAATTTATTATCACGACTCTTGGTTTTCCAAGGATGGAGCATGGGCTTTTGCAAGTTATTTCAGCACCTCTTGAACTTTAGTTTACCACTATGGTTTTGCCTGCCACAAGTTCTATAAATTGGAGCCTTGAGATGGTAGTTGCATTTTTTGTTATTTTCCATTGTATGGAACATCCGAGTTGTAGGAGAATAGAAAGGAAGTTTATTTTCCACTGTATCTCTCTTTTGAATATAAATAATGTGCTTTCCCTCTTTCTTTTGTGGAGTTTTTTTCGAAAGGGTTTCTCCTCATAAATCTGGTGTCATATTTATTTCTTTATTTTTCTATTGTGATTAATCTTCAATCACATACATTAAATGATATTTTGTAATCTTATTTTCATATCTTAATACACATACATAAGTTAATATTGCAGCTTAGTTCCACCTTGTTTTCAACATTTGGTATCAGAGCTAACAGTTTTGTTTAGAAGGGGGCACCTTTCTCTCAAGTGTTGGAGGTTTTTTGCTACAATGGGAGCTTTGTTTGTGGTTTATTGCAAATTTTTGAAGAATATTCTATACCATGGCTTCTACCTCTCGCTGGGATATTGATAAGTTCAATGGAACAAGCTACAAGATATGGACATTAAAGATGGAGAATCTCCTAGAAGAGAGGGATTAGTGGTTATCGATTTCACAAGAAAATAAACTAGCTATAATGGGTGTTGAAGATTGGAAAAAGTTATACAAGAAGGCATGAGGAACCGTTTGGTCAAGTGTCTTACGAATTTCATCATTTTAAATGTCTCCACCAAAGACACCACATATAAGTTGTGGAAAAGGATAGTTGATATTTATCAAACTAAAAGTTGTTCTAACAAGTTATATCTCAAAAAAATATTATATTCTTTAAAAATGAAAGATAGTGAATTTATAACAAATCGTTTAAATGCTTTTAATCTAATTATAAGTCAACTTACATTCGTAGATGTTAAAATTGAAGATGACCATAAATGTATTTTGTTTCTTTGTTCTTTTCCAAATTCTTGGCAAAATCTAATTGTCACCATAAGTAGCGGTAATGCAGAACCTAAGATGGACTTCATGATCTCTATACTTCTTTCAAACGAAGGGCCTAAAGGGGATAATAAGAGGGATAAGCCTAAAGGATGTTCTGAAACCCCAAAAAAGAGTAGAGTAAAGTGTTGAAATTGTGGTAAAAGAGGGCATATGAAGAAGGAATGTAGGAATAAGAAAAATATTTGTGATTCCTCCATGGAGAAGTCCCTTGATGATGATTTTTATGCTTTTTTTAATTTCAACTAACACTATTAGTGGTGATGCTTTGCTTATTGATTCAGGTTGCTCCTATCACTTGACTCCTCACAAGGAGTGGTTTACTAATTACAAATAATATGATGGGGGGAAATTTTCTCTTGGTGACAACAACACAAAGAGGATTGTTGGTAAAGGCAAAGTAAAGTTGTGTTTCAATGATGGAAGAATTAAAACTCTTGATAATGTTTTGCATATTCTAGGACTTGCAAGAAATTTTCTTTCAGTGTCCAAGTTGAATGATTATCGAATGCATGCGACATTCAATAAGTTTGGTTGCAGGTTGGTAAGAGGGAGTTTGGTGATAGCTAAAAGATCTCGAATAGGGACTTTGTTTAGGATAAATGCCTCTACTTTAAGTAACTCTTCCAATGTAAATAACACTGAAAATACATGTATGTTGTGGCACCATAGATTGGGTCACATAGGTGAAAAAGGACTTAAGACTATTTTGAATGAAAATTTGGTTGATGGTATTTCTAATTATTGTATTGGTAAAAATGATTTTTGTGAACATTGTGTGTTTGGTAAGAAAAATTTAATCATCATTTTCTAGTGGAACTAATATGGCAAAGAGATTATTAGAGATCATTCATTCAGATGTATGTGGGCCAGTGGATGTTGACTCTTTGGGTAAATCTCGGTATTATGTCTCTTCATTGATGATGTCTCAAGATACACTTGGATTTATTTTATGCATTCAAATCTGAATTTTTTGCTAATTTTAAGGAATTTAAGATCTTAGTTCAAAGAAATATTAAAAGATAAAAATAGATGTAATTTAATATTAAATTTAAACCTAAATTTATTAAATATAATTTCAAAATGATTTATATAACATTATTATTACATATGTACATTTATTTTCATCAAATACATCACATTTTAATTATTTTTTATTAAAAAAGGACTTATGTTTTGATTAAAAAAGTACTTATGTTATATCTTAATGAGAATTCAATTAAATTTTAAGATGTATATGCTCATATGTTTATTATTTATTATAAATATATAAAACATATATTATAAATTATATTATACATATTATAAACTATTATTTAAATTACATTTACTATTTATTATATAAAAATTATAATAAAATATTTAGATATTTATATTATATAACCATATATTTTTATTATATAAATGTTTATATAATATTTATATAAAATAAATATATAAATATTATATTATATTATATTATATTATTTATATTTATATATATGAACATTTCTATAATAAATATATAAATATTATATAAATATATAATCTAAAATATAAATATAAATATATAATACTCTATATAAAAATATGATTTGATAGTTTAAAAAACAATAGTAATAAATTAATAGATCTAAACTCAGAAAAGACATTTGGCCCACAAGAAAGAGATGTTACATCTTGAGCACAAGTAATGGCAATTGGGAGGGACCCACACTAAGTGTCAATGCTTAGGGTGAGGTCCCATGGGGGGGCTTCGAGATCTATTTTGAAGGAGAAAGGGGTAAAAAAATGCTATAGGATTAATTAGAATATTTTCCTAAAAAATAGCCCCTAGTTTTTAGTTGAAAAGCTTGAGTAGGTGCAAAAGTGTTGGGGCTAGAAATTGCCCCACCAGCTTAGGCTTTCTTTTACCACTTGTCAATCATATGAAGTTTTAAATTCTCACCAATTAATATTGTTATTATTTTATATTTATTTAAATTTTTGAATTGATTATACAAAATAATAAAATTTATGAGCTTCATAAATATAGGAACTTGAACTTTTAAGCTTAAACTCCACCTACTTTAAAATAATCCTAAAAACCTCAACAGCACCCACTAAATTTTTTTAGGAAGCCCCCTCCATGATAACCCCACCCTAAAAAAGAGCAATTAGGGTAAGGTCCCATGAAGGGGGGATTCCTTAGAAATATTAGTGTATGCTACTTAGCTTTTTTAGGAATATTTTAAAGTTCTTGGTCCCATGGATTTAATCTTGCAATTTTGCTTAAAATTTTAAGTTCCAAAATTTAAGGAATGAACTATAGTGCTTTAATAAAAAATAATAAATAAATGAAAATTCTCTTATTTTTATTTTCTAATAAGAATTTGAAATTTTAGATGAGAGACAAATGGCATAAAAAAATCCTAAATTGTAGGGGCAATTTCTAGCCCCACCCCAATTTCACCACCTGAAATATTCATTCCTAAAAGGTAGGGGCTCCTGTTTTTTTGGAAAAAAATCCAATTAATCTCGTAGCACAATTTTGTTTCCATGGAACCTCCTGCTCCATGAAAATAGAAGCCCAAGCCCCCATGGAACCATACAGTTACTTGAGCCTCTTTATGTCTAAAACAACCTATCAAAATGAAGGAGAACAAACTATAAACATAGCCTCAATGTCATACATCGAAGAGAAACTAAATTAATCATTGGCAACGTAGGAGGAATTTTTAAATTTTTAAATTTGCAATGATGATTGTGAAGAATTATTGGCCAGAGACAATAATGAGTCTGATATGAAATTCCCTCCAACAAATGTGGAGATAGGAGAAATAATCGATGAATTCCTTTTGTTTATTGAAAGTATGGATGCAGATCCACAAAAGGAATTTCTAGTGTAATCAATTTTATGTGTAGATTTAAGTGGTCTTAGTTATTTGCTCAGGTCAACTTAGATATGCTATCAAATCAATAAGAGAATTAGTCTTAGGGTACGGTCCTATGGAGGGGGGCTTCCTAAAAAAAATCAGCGGATGCTACTGAGATTTTTTATGAATATTTTAAAGCTAGTGGTCCCATGAATTCCATTTTGCAATTCAGCTTAAAAGTTTGAGCTCCAAAATTCAAGGAACAAAGTGGAGTAATTTGATAAAAATTATATTATAATTTCTTATCGTAAAACCAGGAAGGGATTGAATATGGCTCGCTCATGGAGACCCAACGGTCACATTCCTCAAAGGGAATAGGCTCTGCATGATAGGGACCTGCATCAATTTCATTGTCCTAACAGCAGGAATATTGCTCGACAAGGGCCCACGAACAAATTTCAAGGGCATGGAAGACAAAATAATCCTACGAGTAAACATAGGTTTTCAAAACCTAACTGGAAGCCCTTTCACTCCAGGTGGTTGGTGCAAGGAAAATAGCCTACCTTTGATCTATATGAAGATGACAGGGGAGTTTTGTGAGAGTCGGAGGATTTAAGGAATAGTAGAAAGCCAAAGAAGAATTCTACGTATTTAAATCATCATTATGAGAAAGCACAAGAAGATTTTAGATCATACACAAATGGGGCTCATATTAACCCTTCTAGTGCTTCCTTCGATCCAAAGATTCTTCGAAGCTCTCACCTATCACACAGTGAAAAAGAAAAAGGTTTCCTTGAAGGGAAGAATAGAGTGGGGGCTAACCCTAAAAATAATAGGGGTCAAGGACAAGAGAGATGAAATATTCAAAATCATCCTCACAATGAGTCTGGCTCATTTTGAGGAAAAGACAGGGCACAAGGAAACCCTAATCGCTCTCAGATCGGTCGAGGGTTTTCAGAAGCGACTATTAAAGAAAGTGGCCATCAAGCAAGATTTCATTCTAAGAATCAAAAAACTCAAAGGGCTCCCCAAATTTCAAAACCTCCTGACACTCCTCGAGTGAAAAATATTTCTAAAGAGGGAGCTAAGCCCCAACCTCATTAGCAAATTGTACCTAAAAAGAAGAAAGCAAAAAATAAGAGGAAAAAGGGTTTGAAAAACAAAGGGGTCCCTAAAAAGATGTGGATACCTAAAGAGAAGAAGTAGAAGGATGAGGTTATTCTCTTCTCCACCCAGCAAAAAGTGGGCATTCATCATGAAAAGGATGAAAATATCATAAAAATTGCATTCCCTAAAGACATGCTTCATCCGCAAATCCAAGACCTTCGAGACAAGGCTCTATTTTGTATGTTCTATAACCTTACTTTACCTTTAAATTAATTAAAGGATTTAGTTTATGAAGATTGGGAGGGTGTAGAATAGTTTTTTTATTTGGACAATGATCAGGGTATTTTTGCTATCATTTTTTATAGTAAAAAAGGAAAAGATTCCATTTTTAGAATAAAGTCTTGGACCTATCAAGGGTTGGGATTAAGTATGCAACCCTGGATTCCAAATTTTAAACCTGATTATGCCTCTTTCAAATATGTCCCATTCTGGTTTCAAATGCATGCTCTTCCATTAGAATACAGGGAATCGAGGATCATTGAATCAATAACAAATCAAATAGGAATCTTCCTTATGCATAATAAATATTTCTTTAAAGATCCCTCAAAACCTATCAGAACCTATGTCCTAATGGATGCAGATAAAAAAATTCGAGAACAAATCTTGCTCACTTCAATATTTGGAAAATGGTATCAAAAAATTGTGTTTGAATCACTAGAATCAGTTTGTTTGAATTGTCATACTATGGGTCATTCACATTCCCAATTCCCTTCTATAAATACTCCCTCTCAAAATGCTCATTTGAATAATGCAAAAAGAAGGGATGATTACATAAATAGAAAGAAAAGTGAGTAGAAAAGTAGGGATGATTACATAAATAGCAAGCAAACTAAGCAAACTATTTCTGGTTTCTCTTCTTTTAATATTAATTATTCTAAATTTCCTCACTGTGAACATAACCCTCACAAGAGAAAACGAGCAGAGGATTGTAATGAATTGAGGGCACTTGTAGAGCCTCGAGCTCATAAAAAAATTTGCATTAAATGTAACTGTATCAAAGGGCATGTGGAACTTAATGCAAGTCTTTACTACCCTCTCCCTAAATTTATAATCTCCTATAGAAAAATTATTTTTGGAATATCAAGCATCTAAGATAGCCAAGAAGCTAATGTCTCAAGGTACAAAAGATTACTTTTCCTCATGGTCCTCTAATGATATGAACAATAAGGAAAGTATTAGTTCTGTGCACGAAGCCAAATGTCTTGAGTTAGCTACTTTCACTCAATTATCGGATTGAGCTTCAAATTTTAGCTGACAAGCTATTGTTCTCAGTTGGCTCTGACCTCTTTGATGAAATAACAGTGGAAGAGGGTTTATGAGAAGGAGATATTCCAATGGTCTATTCCTCAGGAAAGGTCTCTAAGGTCTATGAAATGGCCCCCAATGATCAAAAGGCTATAAACACAGCTATGGGAGACCAACCTTTGAAAGATTCAAAACATCAACTTCTTCAAGAAAGTTCACAAGCATTGGTATTAAAGCAAAAAAATGGACATGAACCTAAAGAATCAATTTTGTCTCAATATCCACTATAGTCTTTAGTGAAGAAATCTCCTGGGAAGAGAGGAAGAAAATCAAACTTCACTAAAATGCAAGAACAGATTGAGTCAGGGGTACAAAAGACAATTGTTGAATCTCTATCAAAGAAGCGGTCGAGGAGAGATTGTTGCTCTCCTCATGTCCAATGAGGATATCTTCATGGAATGTCAGGGGCATCAATTCCCCTAACAAGCGTTCTCGCATCAAGCAATTGATAGATGCTTGTGGAGTAGATATTTTTCTTCTTCAAGAAACTAAAACTTCAAAAACAATGTTTGAATCTTCAATAATGAAATGGAACAGATGGGCATCTACACATTCTCCAGCTCAATGGGCTTCAGGAGGGCTATTAGTATTGTGGAACCCAAAATTAGTACAAGTTAAATCTCATAAAAACTAGCACTTATGGCAGTTAGTAGAAGTAACAAAATTCCATCTCCACTTTTGGTTAATAAATGCTTATAGACCTACCTCCACAATAGAAAAGAAAAATTTGTGGGATGAAATTTCCAAGAAAATTGATGTAATTCATAATGATAAGTTTATCATTGCAGGAGATTTCAATGCAATAACTTCATTGGAAGAAAAAAGTGGTGGCATTATTCCTCCATCTAGGGTTATGGCTGATTTTAGTCATTTCATCCTTTCAAATGCTTTGAGAGACATTCAACCAAAATCTAGAAAATTCACTTGGACTAAGAAAAGAAAGAGTTTCTTACAAATAGCAAAGAGGCTAGACATATTTTTGGTGTCTCCCAACTGGTTCACTTCTCCACATAAGCTAAACTCCGATATTCTTCCATACCCAAAATCTGATCATTATGCAATTTGTTTAGATATCTTAGACATAACTAATCCAAGGGTAAAATATTCTTTTAAGTTTGAGAGTATGTGGTTTAGGCACCCTCAATTCTTATATCTACTAAAACAATGGTGGGAGAATGCTCCATATGAGGAGGGGACTAAAATGTTTCAATTTTACAAGAAATTGGTTCATGTAAAACATCAAATAAAGACTTGGAACAAGCAAGTTTTCAAAAATATTTTCCATCAGAAGTATTTAGTATTTAAAGAACTTACAGCTCTACATGAGTGTATAATTCAAAATTCTCTAGATGCAGATTTATATGAAAAACAGAAGTCATTGCAAGCAGAATGGGAAAAATTATGTGCAAGGGAAGAAACATATTGGAGACAAAAGTCTCGGGAGTTATGGTTAAAAGATGGGGATCATAATACAAAACCATGCTTCTGCATAGATCAAAAAGGCAGAAAAATAAATTCATTCAATTCAAGAATTGGCTTCAGGAAACTGGTTAACAAAGGAAGAAGATATCAATAATGAGGGCATTAAATTCTTTTCAGAACTTCTTTTTGCTCCACAAACAACTGATGTTAATAAGGCCAATAATGAAAATGATCTCCTTGCCACAATCCCTCATTTAATCAATAATGAAGATAATAATCAATTGATGAGACCTTTTAATTTAGAGGAATTGAGATATGTAGTCTTCTCACTTCCACCAAAAAAAGCTCTTGGCCCAAATGGTTACACGACTTTATTCTTTCAGAAATGTTGGGACTTCATATGCTTTGAACTGTTATGGGCACTTGAAGAGTCTAGGATAATGGTAACTATGTTCAAGCAATTCAATGTCACCAATATAGCCATTCTTCCCAAAGTCAAAGAGCCTAAAACATTCGCATAATTTAGGCCTATCTCATTGTGCAATACAGTTTATAAAATTTTTGGAAAAGAAAATTATCTGATATTACAATCTCTTATTCCAAAAATCATTTCTCTTGAACAAGGAGGTTTTGTTCCTGGAAGGGAAACTCATGAAGGAGCAATAGTAGCACATGAAGTGTTTCACTCAATAACCACATCAAAACTACCAGCTTTTATTGTAAAATTAGATATGATGAAGGCTTATGATAAGAAAAATTAGGAGTTCCTTAACAAGGTCTTCCTTCTCAGTGGCGAAGATGGATAATGTCATTTCTTTCTGGGGCTAAATTTTCAGTAATAATAAATGGTAATCTAGTGGGTTTTTTCAGTTCCACCCAAGGTGTAACGAAAGGGGATCCCCTTTCTCCTTTCCATTTCATAATTATGGTTGAAACCTTAATCAGATACATTATTTTGAGACATAATCAAAATCTTTGGCAAGGTGTACAAATTCCAAATACTTCAATCTCAGTAACGCACAATCTTTTTTTAGATGATACCTTATTATTTAATAAATCATCAATATTAGAAGCTAAGCAAGTAAAAGAAGTTTTGGATAAATATTCATCAGCTTCTGGTCAAAAAATAAATGTTTCTAAGCCAAAATTTTATGTTTTAAACACTTCTGAAGATTTGAGGAAGACAATTGTTAAGACATTAAGTTTTCAAGAGGCGGAACTTCCCTGTTCATATTTGGGTATACCCTTTTTTAAAGGGTCAAATAAAGCTTTCTATTGGGATAAGGTCATTGATAGAATAAAGTCAAGAATTCTCACCTGGAAAGCTAGGTGGCTATCACTAGCAGGTAGAACTCTTCTAATAAAATCAGTCTTATCATCAATTTCCAATTATTTTTTAGCAGTTTTTAAAGTAGCTGCCTCTATTATCATTGAAATTGAAAAGTTAATAAGATCATTCCTATGGAAAGGCAATATTGATGAGAAAAAAAGATTCCTCTAATCTCCTTAGAAGGGTTAGAAAAAGGGAAAAAACAAGGTGGGGCAGATGTTCAAAATCTCACATGGAGAAACAAAGCATTCAGAGCCAAACTTGTGTGTGAACCCCAATCCTAATACCTACAAAACAAAGAGAACAAACACCTTAAGTTAGATATTGCAAGCATGAACAATGATTCCCCATGAAATCCATTTACAAACTTCAAATTAGGAAAGAAAACAACGAAGAACACAATGAAACAAGAAAATATAGATTCAATCCTAATTAGAATAGCAAACACATGATCTCATGGGGGAATTGGTACCAATTTGATGTGAAAATTGGCCCTTTCCCAATTCCTAAGATGCAAGCTTGATATGTTGATGATGATTGATCCACTTTGTTGATGAAGGATGAGAGCTCCAAGCCAAAAATCTGCAAAAACCTAGCTAAGAACTCAATGGTGATGGATGGAAATGGATAAATATTTTAGCATAATAACTTTGCATAATTTGTGGATGATCAAATGAGGATATAAGCTATTTATTTATAGAATGCCAAAATGGATGAATGTCCAAATTTGAGCAATGTGGGACTAACATTCATCCAATGGCATGATGCCACTTGTCAATCTATGAATGGATGGAGGATGTGCAAGTTTTGAGGATTATGCCAATAAATGCTTATTTATGAATTTCAAATTTGTTGAAATGACTTGTAAGAGGGAAGGGAAATTCAATAAATGCCACTTGGCTCAAGGAAAAGGACATGTAAGATGGAGTTATTGCCTTGTTGGATGTACATGTTGACTTGGAATTTTTGAATTCAAATTTGGAGAATATTCCAAAAGATGCCTTGTTAGGAAAATAAAGATTTAATAAATGAATTAAATCTATTTCCATGTGCAACTTGCAAAATATAGAGGATGGGACATGACAAGAGATTAAATTAATCAAGGGTTAATTAATTTAATGAGAGATTAGATGATATGACCTATTTGACTCAAATTTATAGATTTATTTAAATCAAATAAGAGAGGAATATGATAAGAGAATAATTAAATAAGGATTTTGATTTATTTAATTAAAAGAGATGGTGTTAGATTAAATCAAATAAGGTTTTAATTTATTTTATTTAATAGATAGACTTAAGAGATTTAATTAAATAAAATTGACTATTTAATTAAATAGGGATAATTAGATCAGATGGATTGATTTAATTAACAAAGAGAGAGACTTAATTAGATAACTGGTTTATTTAATTAAGAGAGGAATATTGATGAATTTAATCAGATAAGGAGATTTGATTAAATGGTTAGACCGAGGGACGATTCAGGGTGAAATGATGTTAGTAGGTCAGGATTAGATGCACAATGTCAATCGGTATATTTTACGTGTCTACATTTTGCCCCTCTTTGAAGCAATGCACTTGTTGCGTTGGTTCAAAGAATAAACGATCTCGATCAAAGCCAAAAAAATTTGTTATTTAAAAACTTGCTCCCTTACTGCCTGGCGAGAGAAAACATGCCAATATAATGCCCCCTCAAGAGATTGGACAAAAATTTCAATTTTTGGGTGATATAGTGAAAAAAGAGGACAAGGTGCCCGAAAGGTCCGAAAAGGCTCCAAGAGGCCAAAAACATGTCTAAACACAATAAAACGATGTAAAACAGACCTCAATTGGACAAAAACAGGTTCAAGGGTCCAAAACCCTAGCAGGACAGCCAATCAAGGTGAAAAAACCCTAATTTTCAAGCTTAAAAGGGGCCCAAGGGGTCACTTTCAAGTCATTTTCATACACTTCCATTTGCAACCTAGAGATTTGAGCTCTAACCTCCTGACGATATGGGGCAATGACAACTTCCCCTACATATTTCTGATCGAGTTCGGACGTACCAACGGCCACCTAGCATCGGGGCACCGGTAAGTGACCCTTACCTGAGCTTCATTTTTCATTTATTGCTTTTGTTTAATGCTTTTAAAGGTCGGTTCGTCTGCAACAACGCTATATAGCGCCACTCAAAAATCAAACTGCGTCACTCGGTGTTAAATAGCATCGCGGCAGTGTAGTTTGGAGTTTAAAAACTCTGACGCTGAGCTCTAGGACCGCCACATCGCACTTTGCATATGTGATAATGGTGAAATGCTTATGAAATGCTTATTCAAATGTTATGCGATGATTTATGTAGTGTGATGCAAGAAATGGATGCAATGTAATAAAATGGATGCACTTTTATAATATGGTGGAAATACAATGCCTATGTTCCCTATATGTTATGTTGATGCAATATGCTAATGATTTGTGGATGCAGGATCGATGACGATGGCGATGATGATGGTGATGATCAACTCTCATAGTACTTTGTTAGTGTGGTGAGCGAGAAGAGAAGAAGTCATTTCAACAAGACACAAGATGATGCAAATGAAAATGATGATGATGATGATGATGATTACTTGCCGAGGAATTGAGATTTTCAAAGGGGAAATTTCCTTATGTTTGATAACGCACGTGGTACGATGCATCAAGGTATAGAAAACCAGGATGGTGTTGTACCTAGTGTGATGGACTTTGACTTGACAAGCAAATAGGAGTATCCTTGTTCACACCTGACATATGGAAACCTTGCTAGGATGTACTTTAGAAGTTTCAAACACCTCAGACCAAAACACGAAAAGGTAAACCTATCCATGCAATAGTCAACAAGTTGTCCAAAACCTCCTCTATACATACCTAACAAAGCAAGTATTCGCCAAGGTTATATTACAAGAAAATCCAACAAGCATAGCAGACAAAAGATAATAATCGTTGCCCCAGTCCTATTTCTCTAAATCCTCTTGTTCGGATATCATCGAGAAGTCCTTGGAATGAACGCAATAAGATAAGTCAAAAGATAAAGACAAAGTAAAAAAACAAGTTGATGCTCTTCAATACCGCTAACCAAAAGAGGATGTGTTTTCTAAGGATAAGAACCGAAACTTATTGCCAAAAGATAATTCCCATTGTAGGAAGGATTCATCCTAGGACATATTAGTGGATGGCAGCATGTCATTTCATTTATCCAAAGCATTCTAAATGATGATTGATATGGAACCAATTGGATGATGAGTTACCGACACAAAGAGAGATGACCAACTTGTTTATGCACTGACTTAGACATAAGACTTGATGATTTGAGTTTCCACTTTCGACCTGCTAGACTTGTTTTTGATTGTCTTACCAAAGATTGAGGATGACAATCATTTATTATTAGTGTTGTTATTGCGGGTGCAAGTGAGATGAGATGGATGGATGTTTTCAAATATTTGGATGTTTTTGACATTTTTGAGATGTTTTGAGGCTACTTTTGGTATTTTTTTGAGATTTTGCAAATGTTTTGATTTTTTATTTTCCAAATGTTTTGGGGTTTTCTGAGATTTTGACCAAGAGACTAACCTAAAGACCTAGCCTAGGGGCCTTGGGGGCTGATCAATAGATTAGCCTTGCCTATATTAAATACGCAGAGACCACATAGCTCGACTGACAAGCTGACCGATTTATAGATGATGATATACATGATGAGATGTCAGTTTATTAAGACGAACTTCTATAGGACTAACCTAAATGTCTCAGGGGATGATCAAAGATCAACCTTGCCTACGTTCAAGCTCAGAGACGACATAGTTCGACAAGACGACCTTGTTTTTGGTTTTTTGACTGACTTTTTGACATGTTTTTGGGATTTTGATATGTTTTGATGTTTTTGGATTTTCTAATTTTCTGATGTTTTTGGATTTTTTGATTTGAGGATTTTAAAGATACACAAGAATCCGATCCAATGAGAACATGCCCCTAGTGTGGTGCAATAGCCTACTCCGATAAAGGTAGGACAAACTAACCTTGAGGATGGGCCGAGTAGTACTAGGAGGGATCATGATACAAGAACAGGACCAAGCTATGGTGCGGATGCAGGTGGATGGGTGATATATGGAGATATGGAATGCGATGGATGATGGAAGTGTGATGCAGAACAAGCCATCAAGATCCTAGTGGATGGAAAGTGCTTATTTACACAAGGTGCCTATTTTCTAGGTTTTCACCAAGGTACTTGCCCAAAGTGCCATCGAAGTGGTTTTCACTAGAGGACGATTTTTTTCTCTTTACTATTTTCAATCCTTTTTCAAATTTTTGATTTTTTTGCTTTTTTGATTTTTTTTGTTGTTACTAAGATGCTTGTTTGCCAGGTTTTCACCAAGGTAACCATTTTTTAGGACATTTTCTAATTTTTTGGATTTTTTGGTTCTATACCTTGAAAGTTTTAGGCATAAATTTTTTTGAGATGGGAGCTATTCATGGGCTCTTGTAGAGGTTCCCCTTTAGGTGTTGATAATTGATATGCCCCTGACTTGTAACTTGTTGTGATGATGAATGGTCCCAACCAATTAGGTTCAAACTTTCTTTTGCTGCTTGGGTTTGGGACATTCTTTTGATTTTCTTTTAATACCAGTTCTTTGACTTGGAAGGTCCTGCTTCTAATTTTCTTATTGTAGCTCCTTTTGAGTCTATTCTGATAGACTTGTAAATGATTCAAAGCATCTATCTGTCACTCATCCAGTAGCTCCAGCTCATTTAATCTTGACACTCGATACTCTTCATCTATGATGAGGTTTTGCAGTGATATCCTAAGTGATGGGATCTTGATCTCGATGGGGAGTACTGCTTCTGATCCGTAGACCAGGGAGAAGGGGGTGGCGCCAATGGGTGTGCGGATGCTAATTCGATAGGACCAGAGGGTGGGATTAAGCTGCAAATGCTAGTCACGACCTGTGTCATTGACTGTTTTCTTGAGGATTTTTAGAATGGTTTTGTTTGTGGCTTCTGCTTGGCCATTGCCTTGGGGATAGTATGGGGTGGAGAAGCGATGCTGGATTTTGAATTTTTCGCATAAGTCACGAACCTCCTGATTCTTGAATGGTGTCCCATTATTTGAGATAATGGCTTGTGGAACACCATATTGGCAAATGAGATAGTTTAAGATGAACTTAGAAATCTACTTCCCAGTTATATATGTCATGGATATGGCCTCCACCCACTTAGTAAAGTACTTTATTGCGGTTATGATGAATTTGTGGCTGTTAGATGAAGTGGGCGTGATTTTTCCAATGAGATCAAGTCCCCAGTGCGAAAAGGGCCATGGTGTGACAATAGGATGAAGCTCTTGAGCTGGAGCATGGATGAAGTCCCCATGCTGCTGACATTGTAGACTTTCTGGCATAATCATGTGCTTCTCTCTCCATTGTGGGCCAATAATACCCCATCCTCAATATTTTTTAACTATGGTCATTCCACTCAAGTGCGAACCACAGATACCATTATGTACTTCAATTAGAGTGGTTAATGCCTCCTTAGCATTTAAGCAGTGCACTAGGGTTCCTTCTATGCTTCTATGATATACGGTATCTCCTAGGATGACAAATTTGGATTCCTTTTTTACAATGGTTCATTTTAGGTTTCAGGGTAAATCAGCGGGTATGACTCCTATTTGAAGGTATGTGTAAATGTCGTGATACCAAGGATCACCGGGACCAACGATTTCACACACATATTCTAATTCAGGTACCTCGAATGTAGGCACAAGAAGCTGCTCAATCAGGAATTCATATTTTGGAACGTTGTGGGGGATGTCGAGTAAGGATCCAATTGTTGCCATGGCGTCTGCTGCTCTGTTGTTGGTTCTAGGAATCTACTCAAATGTAATTTCAATGAAGGATTCTTTGAGAGTCTCCACCAATTTCTTGTATGGAGTGAGCTTGTCCTCCTTGGTCTGGTATTCATTGTTCACTTGATTTATGATCAATTGAGAGTCTTTGTATACTTTGAGAGCTATGATGTTCCACTGCACTACTATTCTGAGACCTATGGTTAAAGCCTCATATTTTGCAATGTTATTGGTGCAAGGAAATGCCAGTTTGTAGGACCTTGGTATGCAATCCCCTTGTGGGGTGATGAAGAAGACACCGGCTCCTGATCCATGTTGTGTGTATGACCCATCGAAGTATAGTTTCCAGTGGTCAACTACGTTGAGATTGAAAATAGATTCATCTGGAAACTCTGAGACGAGAGGATTCTCTAAATAGATTGGTGCTTCTGCAAGTTGATCTGCGATGACTTGGCCTTTGATTGCTTTCCGCTCCACATATTCGATGTCATATTCTAACAGTATCATCACCCATTTGGCCATTCTTCCTATGAGCATTGCCTTTGATAGTAGATACTTGAGAGGGTTGATTTTGTCAATGAGTTTTATTTTGTGTGCCAACATGTAATGTCTAAATTTTTGTGATGCAAACACTACTGCGAGGCATGCTTTCTCGATGAATGAATAGTTTAGCTCATGCCCAACCATTGTTCTGCTGATGTAATAGATAGCCCTTTCTGTTCCATTTTCGTCATGCTGAGCTAAGAGAGCTCCAAGGGCTATTGTTGTTGCTGACACATATAGAATCAATGGTTTTCTTGGGATTGGTGACATTAAGACCAGTGGTGTCAGTAGATATTCTTTGATTTTATTGAATGCCTCTTCACACTTGGTATCCCATTTGTACACTACTCCCTTGTGAAGTAGGTGAGAATATGGGTTTTGTTTGTCCACCAATTGTGCTATGAATCTTTGAATGGATTGGAGCCTACCTTGGAGACCTCTCAGTTGCTTTAATGTTTTTGGTACCTCCATCTCGAGGATTGATTTTACCTATGCTAGATCTACCTTGATACCTTGCATTGACACTATATATCCTAGCAATTTTCCTGATTGAATGCCAAAGACGCACTTCTTTGGGTTTAATCTGACCTTGTACTCCTCCAGCCTGTCAAAAATGGCACTTAGAGTTGCTATGTGATCTTTTCTTTTTCTGGACTTGGCTAAAATGTCATCAACATAGTCTTTGACCATCTTATGGATCATGTCGTGTAATATTAATGTCATAGCCCTTTGATATGTTTCTCCTGTGTTCTTTAAGCCAAATAGCATCATGTTCCAATAGTATGTCCCCCATGGACAAGTGAAAGTTGTTTTATGTTGGTCCTCCTTAGCTATCATGATCTGATTGTACCCTGAGAATCCATCCATTAGTGACAACATTTCATGTCCCACTGTCATGTCTACTATCATATCAATGTTTGCAAGTGGGAAGTCATCTTTTGCACATCCCTTATTCAAGTCTCTGAAGTCTGTGCAGATTTTGATGTTCCCATCGGGTTTTGAAACAGGTACCAAGTTTGACACCCATTCTAGATAATCTATCGGTTGGATGAATCCTACATCTAATAGCTTTTTTAGCTCCATTTTGACTAATAGGGTGATATGAGGGTGCATTTTTTGAAGCTTTTGTTTGACAGGCTTTGCTTCTGGGTACACTGCTAAGTGGTGAGCCACAGTCTCAGGATCAAGTCTTGGCATGTCAGCATAACTCCATGCAAAGTTTATCTGTCTTTCTCTTAGGAATGTTGCTAGGAGCTCTTGCTCTTCTGATAGTAGTGACTCTGCATAGAATGTGATATGAAGGGTCTCCTCTATTCCTAGGTTGACCAGATTGCATTTTTCTGCCAAGACTGATGAATTTTCTTGATGAAGAGCTCTTAAAGGAAGATTGAATCCCCCATCCTCGGGTTCCTCGAGGAGGTTTTCACCATTGGATGCGTCCTTTCTTTTTAATTTTTCTATTCAGAGAGTGCCACAGTGTGATTTTCACTCAAGGACTTGGATATTATTCTTAATTTCTCACTTTTGCGACTGAGGGATTCAATCATTTCCCTGTAATTGGCATGTGTGTCTAGCTCAATTATGAACCCTGCTTTGTGATCCCCATTTGGAATGTTATCTCGTAGTCCTATGAATTATGAGAGCGCCTTATCATTTTTTAATGTATCAAGAACTAGTGGTCCTCGTTGGTCATAGTCGATCAGTTGGGGATATACTAGGCGGATCTCATGATTTTGGTGGTCTGATTCGAAAGATAGGGTGCTAATCATGTAAAGAGTGGTATCCTCAAATAGCCTAGGTAGATTGGTCATGGGGTCCTCGTCATCACTACTACTACAGACATCGGTTATATCAAAGGTATAGTTGTCTAAAACATGGCCTATGGATACTAGTGATCGTAGTTCTATTGTGGTTGGCTGACGAGGATTATTAACCATTCTAACCGAAGGACTTCAGCCAAGAATGATTATACTTGGAGGGGTGCATCCAAGAAAAATATTTGTTATCGGTCACGTCTCTGGCATGATAGGTGTTATAAGCCCATTGTCGTTTTGTCCAAGTCTTCAATTTCTGTTGTAGCCCATTGCGAGCATCATTTGTAAACCCTTGCTTCTGTCATCCATTGGTAAATCTAGTACTGGTCTTTCATCTTGATATAGCATATGAGATGGATCTGCCTCAATAACCTCCTGGCCAAGGTCTCCCCAGCTTGTCAATTCAGGATAGTCTTCAGGAGACGTTTGGGATGTGGAGGCTTCATTTATTTGTGGATGTCCCCGTGATCTAGGAGATTGTGGTAACTCTCCTACCACAAAAGCATTATTAGGGAGCTTGTAGTTTCCACAGCCGTTATCTTGGATGATCACTTGATGTCAGAGATGGTGGGAATGGTAGGAGTGGGAGGTGTCTCTGTTGCAGAAATGGATGTGAGAGTGGCGAGATCGATGTATGGTGTGGATGGGCCCTCATCATTTTTTGGTACTTGGGGTATTTTGTAATACTTTGCTTCAAGATTTTTGCAATAGAAGGGTTTTAGATCTCCATGGATGGTAATTTCTTGTCCCTCATGTGTCAATTTCACACATTGGTGGAAATTCGATGCTACTGCCTTCATTGCATGAATCCATGGACGTCCTAGGAGGATATTATATGGCAAGTCAAGGTCCAGGACCTGACAAGTGTTTTCCATGAGAGCTAGCCCTACTTGAATAGGGAGTTTGATCATGCCCTGAGACACTCTTTCTTGATCATCATATGCTCTTATTGTGATACCCTTTCCTTTGTTGATAGAATCTTCTGATATTTTCAATTGCTTGATGAGGCTAAGAGAACAAATGTTCAAGCCCGCACCTCCATCCACCAAGACCCTTTTGATTTTGCTCTTATGTGCAATGGCTTCCAAGTGAAGTGCACAGTTGTGAGATGGTTGAGCGGGGAAATCCCGGTTAGAGAATGTCAGGAGATTAGGCATAATGATGTTTCTGACCATAGCTTGGAATTGCTCCACATCAAGATTTGCGGGGACAGTGGATGAGTCCAATGCTTCTTCAAGGATTTTCCTATGGGCAGATGAGATTTTTAGCAACTCCATGATGGAGATTTGTGCTAGCATTCTCTTGAGTTGATCTAGGACATTATAGCCATTAGGAACAGATCTAGATGTAGGGACTTTGTTTGGCTGGGATGATCCTGCGATGGTAACTTTTCCGCCTCTTGTGGTGACTCCACAATCGGCATGGGCGCCTTTGATGGTGATGACCATGCAGTTTTCATCTAGGGAGGCGACGATTGTTTCATACACATGATTTACATTTGAGTGGGTGCCTTTCCCTTTATCATTTTTATTCCCTTTGTTTCCATGATTAGGCATAGGATTCATGTATATCTTAAGATCTTGATTTCCCGTAGGCTGTTCCAAGTTTATAATTTTTTTATTGATGAGATCTTGAACTATGTTCTTTACTCTCATACAAATTTTTGTGGTATGACCTTTGATTTCATGGAATTCGCAAAGTTGATTCTCATTATACCAAGGAGGTTTCACATCCGATTCTTGGTAATTCTCAAAGGTAGGAGCCTTGATGAGTTTTTCATCTATTAGCTTTTTCATGATGTCTTCAAGTGGTTCCCCCAAAGTGGTGTACTTTCGCTTGGGATAACTCTTGTTCCTTTGGGGTGGTCCCCTTTGGTCATTGAGATTGTTGATTGTTGGATTGTTGTTCGGTTGTTGTATTGTGTGATGATTGTTTTGGTGTTGGATTTGGATTTGTGGTGTGGATGTATTTTGGCGAGGGGCACTAATGACCACCTTGGCATCGACGGCACCATCATTAGTAATGTTTTTGTTCCTTTCCCACATGCGAGGTTTATCATTTTAATTGGAGGGTGGGCAGTTGTTTTGTTGTTTGAGGTATGAAGTTGATCCTACTGGTTGAGTCATAAGGGCTCTTTCAATGTTGAGCGCCTTCGGGATCAGCTAGTCATATGTGGCGATTCCTTGAATATTGAGATGAAATTCCAAGAGGTCGTCAAGGTTGGCTATGATGGTGCAAACTTGTTGTTCTTCTGGCATGGTCCACTTGCTTCGATTGGCCTTGGATCGCCATTGTTGTAGGAATGAAGCAAATTATTCACCCTTTCCTTGTTTTAGAGCTTAGAGTTCTTCTAGACTAACATCCATTGCAATGTTGCATGCATAATTTTTAATGAATGCATCTATAATTTCTTGAAATGTTTTAATGCCTGAAGGTAGGCAAGAAAACCATTCCATAGCGTGGCCAGCCAAACTTCTAGGAAATATCTGCATCAGATAAGTATCATCATATGCGACTTCCATGCAATGAACTTGGAATTCCCTAATGTGATCTTCAGGGTTTCCCGTCCCACGATATTTGTCAAATTTTGGGATCTCAAATCCCTTGGGGAATGGTTTCATCACTAGGCTCCTGTAAAATGGATATGGACATAAATTGCTTGGTGTCTTTGTGGTTCACCCTGATTAAAGATCGAGCACTTGTTGCGAGAGCAAGCTGATTTGTGTTGTTATGTCATTTTGCGGATTAAGGGGTGGGATGAAGGTGTTTTGGGGTGTTTCGATTGTGGGTTGGATGGGTGGGTTGGTTGGTGTGTTTTTTCATGGTATCTGTATGTTTTGTCGAGCTAGATAGGCTTCCACCTATTGTTGTATGAACAACACCTATTGTTGATCTTGTTGTTGCTACGCTAAGATTTGTGCTTGTTGTTGTGCTTGTTGTTGTGCTTGTTGTTGTGCTTGATGTTGTTCCAACAATGCTTGTTGTTGGGCTGCCAATTAGGCTACTTCTTGCTACTCTTGATATTGCTTAATTACTTACTGATATGCTTGCATTTGTGCGGCTTGTTTTTGTGCAAGAATTTGTGAATGTGCTTGTGCTTGTCGTGCTTGATATTGTGCATTTTACTGAGCTTGAGCTCGTGCTTGTGTTGCTTGAGCTTTGGCTTGTGCTTGCACCGCTTCTTGTTTTAATAGAATTTGTGCTTGAGTAGCCTTTTGTGCTTGCAACGTGGTTTGGGCTGCTTGAGCGGCTTGCATAGATTGAGCAGGTTGTTGTTGTTGATGCAATAATGCTTGGGCTTGTGCGGCTTGTTGCGCTTGTAGTGCGGCTTGTGCTACTTGGGCAGCTTGTGCAGCTTGAGCGGCTTGTTGAGCAGCTAGTTGTATGGCTTTTTGTTTTTGCACTTGTTGGAATCCCCTTTGAAAAGCAACTTGCAATGTTGCATTGTATTGGCTTGATGTGGTGGAAGTTGGTGGTGGATTCGGAATGGCATTTGTGGTGGTGAGTGGTGATGTCGTGTTGGTGATTGGTCCTTGATAAAACATACTTTGAGATGTTAGGGGGGTGGTTGATGATGTTGCGGTCGCTTGTGTCATTGTCATCTATTGTTGTGATATCAATGACGAGTTTTGAGTGTTTGGCATAATGCTTTGATTGATATTTGGGATATTGGTTTGATTCATAGTTTGTAGAGGGGGAAGCCCTAAGCCAAGAAGTGATGTGGATGATGATGGAAATGGTGGAAGAGGTGGAAATGTGAGGGGAGCGAGTTTTTGTGAAAAGGTTGTGGTGTCGAAGATGCCCCCTGGTCTGAACATATCTCCCTCCTCTTGTGAATTTGTGAGGAAGGAAGTTTGAGGTGTTGCGTGGAAAAATGATGATGATGGATCATGATGGAAAGTGAGAGGAACATTCTTATGTAATGGGTTTTTGAGTATGTTTTGTTCCAAGGTGGTATTTGCATCCAAGTTTTGATTATTAACAAGGGGGTGTGTTTGAATAGCATTGAGAAATGCATTTCCCTTATTAACATTGGGCTGGGTTGGAGCAAAAGATGTCGTGATTTGCGGAATATTTTGGGTGATGTTTTGGGATGGGGGTGTAGATGAGATGGGAATGGTGGATGAGATTGGAGGAAAAGATGTCTCCACTATGGTACTCACGTCAAAATCCGAAGGTAATTTGGCCCCTTTTTTTGCTAGTTCAAGCATGTATAACGAAGGGTGAAGCCTCATCATGATGTTGATGATCTTATGGTTTTCTGGATTTTGGAGCATTTCAGTTATTTCTTTGTGAGACATCCCAAAGGTAAGATCCTCTCCTTTTTTTTCCTCTTGTGGATTTTGTGATGATGAGATGGTCAAAGGATTGCTTGATTCGGTGGGATTCATTTCAACGTTTGTTTGGCTAAGATCACTTGAAGTGGGTGTTTCTTTGTTGGCTTCCATGCTCTTCTTATATTGAGACATAGCTTGAACCATAAAACAAGGATCAATTTTCAAGAATAGATGAATCTCTTGGTTCTTTGATCTTTACTTTATGCCCAAAGTAGAAAATTTTAGGATATCTTAAGGATCAAGAGGTATGATATGATGATGATGTAAGAGATGGATGATGTGGCTATTTTTGGTTTTTGATAAATCTTGGAGGAGATACTAGGCTTTTAGGATTTTCAGATATGTTTCGGATTTTGGTTTTGATTTTCCTTTTGGGGTTGTCCTTTATTTTGAACAAAAAGACCCTAAGATGTTGGATGATTATCTAAATGGTAGATTTGCTCAAAGGATGATAATTTGACTATGTGTAGGGAGAAGGATGCATCTACCCACACCTATTCAAACAATATGATAGTTTAACTAAGTATATGAAGAAGGATACATCTACATATACCTAGCTAAACAAGATGATTTTGATAACTTTGACTAAGCATATGCAAAAGGATGCATCTACACATACCTAGCCGAAGATGATTTTGATAAAAGTTTTTCAAGGATTTAGTCTCAAGGATTTGATGATTTTTGGTTTTGCCAAAAATCCTAGCATTAAGGATGATTTCAAGATTTTCCACAAGGTGATGGTGAGATTATTTTTGATGTTTTGATGTTTGAAGGATGGGTGAAAAATATTTTGATTTCCTTTTGATCTTATGATGAACCTAAAAAGGACACTTTGTTTGCCTAGACCTAGGTATTGAAGAGCATACAATGCTTCTATAGACCTTTGTAGTGAAGAAGTGATTTCACTTGAACATTCATTTTCAATTTTTGAACCAATGACTTTCGTTTTGAGGCTTTAATACACATGAAAGTTCATTTTGCTTAGCTTTGCTTAATGGCTTTATTTTACCAAAAACACTTTCTTTGATTAAGTCTTCAAACTAAGATGTCCAATGTCTTAATTTCTTCAACTCCCACAAAATATGTTATGTGGAAATTTGATGAACTCAAGGCAAGGGGTTACCTATTGTTTACTTTAGTAGACAAATCGAGATGTAATACAATGTTCAGAAACCTCTAAGGATGTAAATCCCAAGGGAAAGCAATAACATATGGATTGAGTCAATTGTATTTGTCTCCTAAAGGGTTTGAAATTTTGAATGATGATGTTAAGTGTTTATTTCCCAAGATGTTTTTGAATAAACAAAGAATTTTGTAACCCAAGAACAAGTACAACCCTATGGATGTGAAAGACAATATTTTTTGGATTCCCACTTGGACAAGTCCAGCTACGCTTATCTTTAGCGAATGGTTAGATGCTTGACCCCACTAGCTCCCCTCCATGGCACTCACTTATATGGGGCAGCCAAGCATCAACACCCATGAAACTCCCATGCAATGCTTTCCATTTCTACTAAAAGACCATAAAACTGTGGGGTGGCTTCAGAACGACCGTTCTTGCACCAACAAATAGTTTTAAGGATTTTGGAAAATTCTAGTACATGGTTTTTAATAAGGACTTTTTGTTCGTGGAGATTGACCTATACAGCAAGAGTCCCCTTTCGGATCCATCTTGTCAGAATCAACCACATGATATTGGTGTTTACTCCAATACCCACATTTATATCCCGGTTGGAAATACTCTTGGCTTTAGAGTGTTACCGGTTGAGTTGTTCCCTTGGGTGAGTACTTTTTCCCCAAGGCAGGCCCTCTAGGATAAACAAAAGTGAGTAAAAAAAATATTCGTAACTCAATCAATCTTTGTTGGCAACAAAGAGAGAGAATGTACGCAATAATGCCCCCACTCACACTCACACAAGATTTTGTTCAATTCTTAAACCCAAAATGAAGTGTGTAGGTGATTGCTTTATCTCAACCTAAAATCATGAAAAAGGCCTTTTGATTCTCAAGATCGCTATAAAGCGCAAGAGAAGCGCATACATCCTTTTTCAATGAGGTTAGTTCAAGTAAGCCTTCACAAAACAAGATAGCACATGTTCATTTTAGATCCTCAAAGAAATTATGAATTCTTTTTAGAGCACCAAAAGATAAATGATAGACATCTTGTTATATTTGTTAATCGAAGAAACAAACTCTAGTATGTTGTGATCCTAATGTTCGTTTTAGCCTTTTGCAAGAAATGAAAAGATTATCTTTTAAACCCAAATGAAATTAGTGTCCTAAGAAAGAAGTGATAATAATTTCTTAAAAAGTGTTAAACAAACACTAAAGTGTTTAAAAACACTTTGATTTGATGAAATATCCTCCTCATGCTTCTCCTTTCTTTGTTTTTTGATTTCTAACCTACAAGGGAGAAAACTAGTCAGATTCTAGAAAATACAGAGATTAAAAAGTAGAAAACAGAAGATAAATTGATCATTAATCAAAAACCACGTGCTAAAATTTAATTTCAACTTTTTACTCCCTTCCAGCGGCACAACCCGTGACTGCATCGGAGTTTGATTTCTAAGTGGTGCTCTATAGCGCCGCTTACCAGTCAGTGTCGCTCTATGTTAGGGATAGTGAGCTCAACTGCATCGCACTTTTTTCCCAGCATCGCATTTTGATTCTTTTGAAAATTCCTGCGAGTCAAATTGGTCAAGCGAAGGAGTTAGAAATTCAAATTTTTGGGCAGGAAGACTCCAGCGTCGCAGTTTGAGTTTCCAACGACGCTATATGGCGACGCTGAAGAGTCAACGATGCTAAAACAGTTACGCTGAGCTCTCGGCGTGGGAATTTCTCTGTGTATAAGCAAAAACACATAAATTTTTGGAAAAAGTGATTAAGAATAAGATTAAGCCCTCCTTCTAGTGTCCAATGTGTGAACCCCAATCCTAATAACTGCAAAACAAAGAGAACAAACACCTTAAGTTAGATATTTCAAGCATGAACAAGGATTCCCCATGAAATCCATTTACAAACTTCAAATAGGAAAGAAAACAACGAAGAACACAATGAAACAAGAAAATATAATTCAATCCTAATTAGAATAGCAAACACATGATCCCATGGGGGAATTGGTGTCAATTTGATGTGAAAATTGGCCCTTTCCCAATTCCTAAGATGCAAGCTTGATATGTTGATGATGATTGATCCACTTTGTTGATGAAGGATGAGAGCTCCAAGCCAAAAATCTGCAAAAACCTAGCTAAGAACTCAATGGTGATGAATGGAAATGGCTAAATATTTTAGCATAATAACTTTGCATAATTTGTGGATGATCAAATGAGGATTGTTGTACACTGAAATTGCACCCTTGTTGAACCTAATGTTCAACACCTTAGTGTAACATGGGAAGACCTCTAAAGATGTAGGTTTCTTGTAAACAGAGGTCAACCTCTAGAGAAGGCCAACTTCCTTTGGTGTTATCACCTAACTACTCATTTTGTAAAGGAAAAGAGTAGAAGGAGAAAACATTAAAACTAATGAAAACACTATCTCTATGGTGATGCACCAAATTTACTAAGAAGACATATAACACAGTTTAAACACACAATTTTAGTCAATGACAAAAGCATTGTCATACACAACTCAATCACATACATTTTATGCATAAACATTTCATGAAAAGGTTCATATGGCTACACTCCTAGAAGGAAGAAATAACTTCACAACTAGAGAATACTGCATTTAAAACACATCTCACAACCTGCAAAAATACATATTGCTCTAAAGAACAGTGCTAAGATAAGACATAACCATAAGGAATCATACAGTTTCACAAGCAGTTTCATCAATTATACGAATGCACATGATTTAATAGAGAGATCGAAAAAGTAAAGTGCTTATACTCATTGATTTCAATGGTGAACACTGATATACATGTTTGTCATGAGCTACAAAACATAGCCTCTCTTTTGCAAAGAACTCCACAAGTTACAAAAGTAGAAAAGTACCAAGTAAGAACTACAAAAAGAGGCAAAAATGCCATATATACGAAAGTCCCAGCCCCTAGGGCTTACAAAAAGATCTGCCCTTAAATCTTTTAAATGAAGTTAATGTTGCAGTCAAGTGTATCCCTTCTATCCATGTCGGTGTGAAGGATCGCCCTCAGGAGAAATCTTCTGATTTTTTACAACCAAAGTTTCAGCTTCATGGCCTTTGTGTCCACCCTCGAACTTCCCTGCCAAACTTCCTTGAATGCCCTAAGGTACTATCATTAATGTCTATTGACCCTCGCCAGTTGACATCCCAACTGTCCCTGCAGTCTCCACCCTTCTGTTTACCGACGAAACCTCCTAGATATCGAACTGATCCATTGCTTTATTCTCAGAGCAGATCCACGTTGCTTATCTTCTGCTGATCTTCTTCAAAGGGGTCAAACTACCACGGCTCTCTTGTAGCCTCCTCTAATTGGTTGAATAGATGTTACATGGGATCGCTAGATGGTCAAAGGGCACTCAGATTAAATCACATGTCGATGAGACACTTACCATTTCTCCCTGATGCAATTATACTCTATAGCAGCATCGGCAAGCATACACCCATCGGTGAGAGTTTACATCAAGCTGCAAAAGTCATATCAACATACCTGAAACCGTCAGCAAGACTATCACCTTCGGCAAGAGGTCATAGTGGGCACTAAGAGTCATGCCGATATCCCTTTTCGAGTGGCAATTCCATCGCTATCTGCAAGACTCTCCATTGTCAGCAAGAGCTTTCATCGAGCCCTTCATCCTTCGGCGAGACACCATTGGGTCGGGGAGACTTTACATCAACCAAGCCTTCTGTCAGCGAATGCAGCTTTCTACGACAAGACTTTGATCCATCGGCTAGACGTTATACCGATGTCATCTATGTCGGCGAGACCTTTCGTTATCGGTGAGACCTCTTAGCGAATACAAACCACTTTCCCCAGGCTCAAAAATTTCTTTCAGTGAGACACTAGCAAGTCAGGAAGACCTCACACCGAAGCCCCATCACTACACCACTATGCTCCTCCGTCAGCGAGACACCCATGTGTCAGTGAGACATTATGCCAAAGGCAATCCCCTTCGGCGATACTTTACGCGGTCGGAGAGACATTACACAACCGAAATCATTCCCCCCGACGCCACCCTTGTGAAAAACTATCAGCATGACCTCCCTCCAAGCGAAGAGATACATGAAGACTCATGGCGACCCGAATGTCCTAGTGACGGGTGTATTAAACCAAGTAGAACGCACTGCTAGTTGGCAAGACAACAGGAGGGTCTTGCCAACTTTCTTCTTTGATGAGTTTTTTGTGCCAAAACTGATCGAGGGATGCCTTCCAATAGACCTCCTTGTGAAATATCCTCAGGTGCATGATCTAACCCTTGATGAAAATTCCCCATTTTTCCTTTATGAACACCTGAAACACAATTTGTCCTACCTAATTGAGCCCATACGTGAAAATCGGACAACAATTTTTGGCACACACGGTGGGACTGTTGAATTAGAAAATTGAAAGAAGATACATCTTATTGCTGATTTTGAGATGCAATCAGCAATTTTTAGACCTTAGGAGATTGAAATCTGCATATCTGGCGACTCCATGCCCAAAGTAATTGGTTTCAGCAGGCTAAGTGTTGAGTTTATGCAGTTTGAGGAAATTGAAAATCAGCAGGAGGTCAATAAGCAACAGGAGGAACTTGCTTATCAAGTTTATATTCATCAGTAGGAGGTTGAGACACAAAGAGGATCCTATTTAGTACAATAATTTGAACAAAGTCAGTCTAACTCCCCTAAAGAAAAACTTTCTAAAATGCCCCAATCAGCTGCTACCTTTCTAAATCCTTTCTTTGAGGAAGGGCTTCACTTTCCGTAGTTCAGTGTTCCAAGTTTTGAATAGAATGAGTTTTCTATTGAAAAGAAAGCAGAGGAAGAGTAGCCCATTGATCTAGACAACTTACTCTTGTGGGAAAGGATTAAAGAGGTAAATCCTTTACATCTAGCTATAAAGTGTTTTCAATTGCAGCAGCAAAGGATTGAACAGCTAGAAGACATCAAACAATTTGGGCAATTGTCGATTGATGACAGTCAGCAAAACAACAATAGCACATGTGAAGATGATGTTGAATCGAATTCATTGCTGAACCCCTTAGATTTTGATTCATTTGAAAAAAATTCTGATGTTACTTATAAAATGGCTGAAAGCATAATGCAGGGATTACCAGTTAAGGATCTTCACTTGCAGACAGAGGATTCCCAAGTTTCACTGGAAAAGGCATTACCTAAGGAGGAGGATTCAATTTTTTTATTTAACCAACTACCTGGTTATGTTGAGCAAGCTGAGGAGAGCATGCAGGTTCCTAATTTACCAGTTGATTTGGAATAGCCAAAGAATATTGCTGACTTGTTCAATGAACTTCCTCAATCTGTTGATGAAGATGAGGATCTCACATGCATGGTAGCATCTATGCCTGGTATGGAGCAACTAAATGATAAAACTCATATGGATTTAATGCAAAATGATGAGTTAGATGATATCATAGAAGCTTTTTGTTCTAACATAGATGATGAGCTAGTATCTTATGAAAGGGAAGCATGTGATCAGCCCATTCGAGTCAATGAGACTATTGAAAAGGTGGTGGAAGATAATACCTTGCAGCCTGTGAACTTATTTGATGAGCTGCCCCACTTTGTTGAGGAGGAGGTGTATTCTATCATGGACAAAGAGCATAAGGAACAACAGTTTGAAGATTTGTTTTCAATTATCCAAAACAGATATCAGCTCCTTAGTCAAGAAGATCCAACCGTCGAAAGCATTGATGGTTTCTTTTCAGAGACTATTATACAATGCAAGGAAGTAGGACTCCTTTTTCATTGCAGAGCTAAAAGAAGGAATGGTTGATCCTCCTATAAACAATAATAGAAAAAAAATTCAAGAAGATCATACTGTAGCATTCAATGAACAACCTACATATTACCTCCAATCAGCATCTTTTCAAGGAAAAGATGAAGTCTTTAGAGATCAACAAGGGGCTGAAAGTTACAAGTTGGGTGTCATAACAAGGGGATGTCCTATCAGGCACCTGGCATAGTTGAAGGACAGCCAAGAGGAGTTACCAGTTGAATTACCTGTTTGGGAGCATGGAATTCAATATCAAAAGTCATCAATGCAGGTGGCTTACCATATTCAGAATAGTTGCAGGCACCTCTTGTCTAACACAAAAAGGGGGATAGTTTTCATGTTTGAAGAGGTGTTTAATCTATGCACTCAACATTTACTTTTCCTTCATCACTGTTGGACAATTTGCAAGCAGGGAGCACGTCCTATGTTGGTGAGAAAGGGCTATTTTTTCTCACAACCAGTAAACGGTTATGTTTGATTACTACCACTATTGGGTAGTGTAGGATAGAGTAGCTGTAGTTTCAATTTTTGATTTCAATAAGTGCCCCATGGCACTTTTCATTTCAGTTTTGTTTCATTTTCAATAAGTGCAGTTGTTGCACCTGGTTTTTCATATTCTGTCTTCAACAGAATTGTAGTAGTTTCTTTCAGTTTGTGGGGTTCGAAGCTAAGTTCCAGGATTTTCAAAAATTTGAAGAACAAATCAAGTGACTCTGTGCCCAATGGATAAGTCTAGGCTACTGGTTTTCATGTTTAGCAGGCAAACATCCAGCAAAGGTCGCCAGAAATGTTGCCCGATTTTCACCTACGTGCTTAATCAAGTAGGACAACTTGTGTTTCAGGTGTTCATAAAGGCCAAATGGGGAATTTGCATCAAGGGTTAGATCATGCACCTGAGGATATTTCACAAGGAGGTTTGTTGGAAGGCATCCCTCAATCAGTTTTGGCACAAAAAACTCATCAGAGAAGAAAGTCGGCAAGACCCTCCTATTGTCTTGCTGACTAGCAGTGCGTTCTACTTGGTTTAATACACCCGTCGCTAGGACATTCGGGTCACCATGAGTCTTCATGTATCTCTCTGCTTGGAGGGAGGTCATGCTGACAGTTTTTCACAAGGGTGGCATTGGGGGGAATGATTTTGGTCGATGTAATCTCTCTGACTGCATAAAGTATCACTGAAGGGGATTGCCTTCGGCATAATGTCTCACTGACACATGGGTGTCTCACTGACAGAGGAGCATAGTGGTATAATGATGGGGCTTCAGTGTGAGGTCTTCCCGACTTTCCAGTGTCTCACCAAAAGAAATGTTTGAGCCCGGGGAAAGTGGTTTGTGTTGGCTAAAAGGTCTCACCAATAACGAAAGGTCTCACCGACATAGATGACATCGATATAATGTCTGGCCGATGGAGCGAAGTCTTGTCATGGAAAGTTGCATTTGATGACAGAAGGTTCGGTCGATGTAAATTCTCCCTGACCCGATGGTGTCTCACCGAAGGATGAAGGGCTCGATGAAAGCTCTTGCCGACAATGGAGAGTCTTGTCAATAGCGATGGACTTGCCAATCGAAAAGGGATATCGACATGACTCTTAGCGCCCGCTATGACCTCTTGTCAAAGGTGATAGTATTTCTGACAGTTTCAGGGATGTCAATATGACTTTTTCAGCTTGATGTAAACTCTCACCGACAGGTGTATTCTTGTCGATGTTTTTGTAGAGTATAATCACATCGGGGAGACATGGTAAGTGTCTCACTGACATGCGATTTAATCTGAGCACCCTTTGACTGTCTAGCAATCCCATGTAACATCTGTTCAACCAATCGGAAGAGGCTACAGGAGAGCCATGGTAGTTTGACCCCTGTGAAGAAGATCAGCGAAACATAAGCAGTGTGGATCTACTCTGAGAATAAAGCAATGGATCAATTCAATATCCAGGAGGTGTCATCAGTAAACAAAAGGGTGGAGACCACAGGGACAGCTAGGATGTCAATTGGCGAGGGTCGATAGACATTAATGATAGTACCTCAGGGAATTCAAGGCAATTCGGCAGGGAAGTTCGAGGGTGGACACGGAGGCCATGAAGTTAATACTGTGGTTGTAAAAAATTAGAAGACTTCTCCTGAGGGCGATCCTTCACACCGACATGGACAGCAGGGATACACTTGAATGCAGCATTAACTTCATTTAAAAGATCTAAGGGCAGATCTTTTGAACGTGGATATTTTTGTAAGCCCTAGGGGCTGGGACTTTCGTATATATGGCATTTTTGCCTCTTTTTGTAGCAGTTCTTACTTGGTACTTTTCTGCTTCTTTAACTTGTGGAGTTCTTTGCAGAAGAGAGGCTATGTTTTGTAGCTCATGAAAGACATGTATATCAGTGTTCACCATTGAAATCAATGAATATAAGAACTTTACCTTTTCGATCTCTCTAGTAAATCGTGTGCATTCGTATAATTGATGAAACTGCTTGTGAAACTGTATGATTCCTTACGGTTATGTCTTATCTCAGCACTATTCTGTAGAGCAATATGTATTTTTTCAGGTTGTGAGATGTGTTTAAAATGCAGTATTCTCTAGTTGTGAAGTTATTTCTTCCTTCTAGGAGTGTAGCCATATGAACCTTTTCATGAAATGTTTATGCAGAAAACGTATGTGATTGAGTTGCGTATGATAATGCTTTTGTCATTGATTGAAATTGTGTGTTTAAACTGTGTTATATGTCTTCTTAGTAAATTTGGTGCATCATCATAGAGATAGTGTTTTCATTAGTTTTAATGTTTTCTCCTTCTACTCTTTTCCTTTACAAAATGAGTAGTTAGGTGATAACACCAAAGGAAGCCAGCCTTCTCCGGAGGTTGACCTCTATTTACAAGAAACCCACATCTTTAGAGGTCTTCCCATGTTACACTGAGGTGTTGAACATCAGGTTCAACAAGGGTACAATTTCAGTGGACAACAAGGATATAAGCTCTTTATTTATAGAATTCCAAAATGGATGAATGTCCAAATTTGAGCAATGTGGGACTAACATTTATCCAACGGCATGATGCCACTTGTCAATCTATGAATGGATGGAGGATGTGCAAGTTTTGAGGATTGTGCCAATAAATGCTTATTTTGAATTTCAAATTTGTTGAAATGACTTGTAAGAGGGAAGGGAAAATGCAATAAATGCCACTTGGCTCAAGGTAAAGGACATGTAAGATGGTTTATTGCCTTGTTGGATGTACATGTTGACTTGGAATTTTTGAATTCAAATTTGGAGAATATTCCAAAAGATGCCTTGTGAGGAAAATAGAGATTTAATAAATGAATTAAATCTATTTCCATGTGCAACTTGCAAAATCTAGAGGATGGGACATGATAAGAGATTAAATTAATCAAGGGTTAATTAATTTAATGAGAGATTAGATGATGTGACCTATTTGACTCAAATTTATAGATTTATTTAAATCAAATAAGAGAGGAATATGATAAGAGAATAATTAAATAAGGATTTTGATTTATTTAATTAAAAGAGATGGTGTTAGATTAAATCAAATAAGGTTTAATTTATTTTATTTAATAGATAGACTTAAGAGATTTAATTAAATAAAATTGACTATTTAATTAAATAGGGATAATTAGATCAGATGGATTGATTTAATTAACAAAGAGAGAGACTTAATTAGATAACTGGTTTATTTAATTAAGAGAGGAATATTGATGAATTTAATCAAATAAGGAGATTTGACTAAATGGTTAGACCGAGGAATGATTCAGGATGAAACAATGTTAGTAGGTCGGGATCAGATGCACAATGTCAATCGGTATATTTTACGTGTCTACAACTTGTATGGAAAATTTATACCAATCCAGATGCCAAATGGACAAAATTATTGTAGTCCAAATATCTAGATAATGCAAATCCAACCAGAATATTTATAGTTGTAGATCCCCCAAAGGGATCTGCAATCTGGAACTTCATCATAAGTAGCAGAAGTCTAATTACCAAATATTCCTCTTGGGAAATAAATGGTGGCAGAAGTGTCAAATTTTGGGCAGATTCATGGATTGGGAATCCTCCTTTAGCAGCTAATCAGGACCTTCAAGAGGTAAGAACTATTTTGTGTCAAGCTTGGGGTGAAAAAATTTTAGATTATGCCCAATCTTCAAATACGTTATTGGGAAAAGTAACTTGGAAATCACCCCTAACTACCTTGTTGAATAACCAACAATCTGATCTTTTTAACAAATTTTTGAATGAAAGAATAGTTTACTTGTCATATAAGTTAGACAAAATAATATGGTCAACTTCAAAAGTAGGCTCATACTCTATAAAGGAAGGTTATGCAGTACTAGCAAAAACAAAATATTTCATTGAACCTCAGTGTGCATTTACCTTTTGTTGGAATAATAAAGTCCTTCTAAAGGTTGGTAGCTTTGCATGGCTTACTTCATAGAAAATAATTTTAACTAGTGATCATCTAGTTAAATTAAAAATTGTTGACCCTTTCAAGTGTCCTCTATGTGAACTGGAAATTGAAACAGTTGACCATTTGTTTGTGCAATGCATAGTGGCTGACCAGTGTTGGAACTTTGTCAAAAGTAAGTTACAACTTTCTATTCCATTGCCAAATTCCATTTGGGAATTATTCCAAGCCTGGTCAGTTCTGTATCAATCCTCCTTTTTTTGCATGTATATGGCACATCATTCCAGCTCTTGTAATTTGGAATATCTAGTGGGAACGAAACATGAGAATCTTCAAGAAAATTAAATCACCAGTTGAATTGGTTATGTCAAAAATAGAAAAATCAATTTCAGAGGGTGTCAATACATGTGTTCAAAGAGAGAAATTCATTAATTCTTCTTTCACGAGTTGGGATAGTTTAATCCTAAACAATTGGAAACACATTATATTGACTTTTGATGGTAGTCTTCTTAAAAAAGACATTACAAAGGTAGACAAAGCTATAGTTAAATGGTCTCCTCCTCAAAAGGGCTTTGTAAAATTGAATTTCGATGGAGCATCTAAAGGTAATCCAGGTTTATCAAGTGCATGAATTTGCTTCAGAGATGAAGTACGGGAAGTATGTGTAGCTTATTCTTTCCATTTGCAAAATGGAACAAATAATTACGCAGAAGCACAAGCTTTATTATAGGGTTTGGAATTAGCAATTCAACTGGGTATCCAAAAGTTACATATAGAAGGGGATTCTTTAATAATTATTAATGTACTTAGGGAAAGGAGAATTCAAAATTGGAACCTAAACTATGTGCTTAATAAAGCATGGTCGTTGCTAGATAATTTGGAGACGTCAGTTATTTCACATACCCACCGAGAAGGGAACAAGGTAGCGGATTTTTTAGCTGTGATGGGAAGTGAACAAATAGAGCTAAAGGAAACAAATGTTTCAATTGATTTAAATGCATTCCCACAGTTGCTAGATTTAATCATGCAGGATTCAAAGGACATATAGTTATCAAAGGCACATTTTTTTTGCATTCAAATGTTTCCTTAAGTTTTTATGCATTGTAACTGTCGTCATCTTGCATTGTCATCCTTTTGTCACATGTTTTTTTTACATGTGCTACTAATGTTGTATTATGATAAGTGCAGGATTCTATATTGGGCCACACAAATAGGCCATACAATTGCATGTGCTAATATAAGATATCATGGCACCAAAAGTATTGGTTTCGTACATTTGATATGGAAAGTTTAGAAATTTATCAGGGCATATCTATTATGAAATTTTCCTTGCAGATATTGTAAGGACAACACGTTTGGAAGTTGTCTCAAAATTCATGAGGAGATGCTTTGCTAAAAAATTTGTGAGTTTCTATTGAAGGCTTCTTGTATACTAAATTCCTTCTATTAATAGAAGTGACTTAGAATGATTTTGATGCCAGTTTTTCTTGTGCGGATGCCGCACCTCACACAATGCTGACACTTCTTGGTACAAAGCTGGAATTTTACTTACATGTGTTTCGATAACTAGCAGTTGATTCAAATTACCAAGAACTTCCATACGTGCTATCCCTACAAGGTTTTAAATCCAAGGAAAGATTTGTTGGAATAAGCATGTGAAACATGGCTATAAACTTATCGCCACGTTGTTTTATTTTCATTATTCATTACTCTCTATACATAGCTCACTCAGGTTTCTGGGAAATACAAGCTTATGGAGTTAACAAAATTCTGAATGCAAAATTACAGGGTGCCAATATTGGTTAAGCCATGGGAGGAACCCTTCTCTTCTTGCATTGAGAAAGACAAATTGCGAAAGGTATTCAAGGTTAAATGTAAGTCTATTTTAAACTGCATCAAAGTCATTATAGGGGAGGATGTTTTGCACATAGAATTGTAAAGGATAATTTTTCTTGCTAATTTACTCTCCATTTTCTTATCGAACATCCTGGATTTGGTTAAAAACTTCAATGTTTTGAAGAATATTGCTAATAAGTTTGTTGTTAGTGTATACCTGGAAGATGAAGCTTTACTCCACAGCGTACAACAATATGATTTTACCAAGGGTGAAGGCTTGGTGGGAGATTTATTCCCAAGGCACCTCATGCATTACAAAAAGAGGTATGCAAAAATTTTCCAAGGAATGTTGTTATCAACAATGCATGACACCTCAATTCAATTGTATCAAGCTATCAACAAGTATAGGTTTGTAATCTCAATGGAAGAGATTGACAATTTTAAGAGAGTATCATGCAATCTCATTCTTAAGATACCATACTTGTGTTCATGATCTACAATTATCAGCTTCTCCACAAGTTGCGAAAGGGAAATTTTGTTATCAGTATATTCCAGATATCAAAAAAATGATTCCTTCATATGATTATGATTGCAAAAAAAGCAAGTGGAAACTGAAGAAAGCTCAGTGAATGGCCCTCAAAGAGCAAGAAATAAGTCAGCTTCTTTTTAAGCTTGGTTCTTTCCTTCAGTAGTTTAGTAGATATATTTTGTAATGGGATGGGATAGATAAATTTGTAAAGGGATTGATCATGTGCATCTTGTAAATGGTTTTGCTTATGTAACAAGGTATAATGGGATATGTATGTAGTGTGTCTATGTAGATGGGGTGTTTTTGAACAACTTGTAATAGGGCATGAAATGGGGAATGTATTTGAGTAATGTAACAGTTAGATTTTTGTTGTCATGGTCCAATTGTCGAATTGTAAAATGTCATTAAATGGTCTTACTCGAGCTATAACTGGGGGTTTTCTTCCTGGTTCTTTCCCACCAGTATGCTCGACCTAAACTAGGATTTTGTAAAATTATCTATATAAATATTAATATAATTATAGTGGCTTGCCACTTTTGCCAAAAAAAAATGATAAAAATTAATAAATAAATAAAAATTCTCTCATTTTTCACTTTTTTTTAGGATTTAAAATTCTAAGTGATAGACAAGTGGCAAAAATATTCCTAAAAAATTCCTAAGTTGTAGGGGCAATTTCTAGCCCCACCTCAATTTCACTCATTGAAATTTGCAGTCCTAAAAGGTAGGGGCTGTTATTTTTTAGGAGAAGAATCCAATTTATCTTGTAGCATAATTTTTTTTGCTTCATGAGACCGCTTGATCCATGAAAATATCAACACAAGCCCTCCCATAGGACCATACAGTTATTACCCATGAAATGCATTATAGCTATGGAGGAAATAAACTTCATTACAAAAAGTGATTACAATCAGATCGACAAAATCTATTATTTACAAAGTAGGAAAGGATTATGGGTTTTGGGAGGCGACACAACTCTCATAAGAAATGGGTGATGAATCTTGTGAATAGTGGTGGATAATGACAACAATTAAAACAATAAAACCAAAATCTTATGAAAAAGATAAAATAATAAAACAAAACCTTTATTTCTTTAAATATAATATGTCTTAGCATTGATCATATATATAACCTTTGAATAAATAAAAATGAAGAAAAATTCCCCTTACTCGAGAATGCCAATACTCAAATTTATCCCTTGATTACAAGGGAAAAATACCTCATATCTTAGCTTAGAGGGAAAGTTGAGTATAGAATGGGTATAAGATACTTTATTTATTGGTAGTAAAAACTTATACATATATATATAGCCTTTAATGACAAATATGTAATTGAATAGCAGCAGTTGTGTGAAGATTGTAATTGGTTTCTCTAAGCAATACGAATACCGATACTTTTCCCATAGATGTTTCCTTGGCATATTGTCAAGGTTTTAACACATAAATTTGTGTCTTGTATGTTATTATGTTATTCTATTTAATATTTCCTATTATTTCTTCACAACTAACTTGTGATGCAATATCATTTAAGTTTTTGGGTTTACTTTTTCGTCTCCACATCAAGTGGTATGAAAACAATTAATTTGTAGCGTCTGTGTTAGGATTTAGTGTTTTATTTTTGCAACATTAAATGGTAAAGATTTCGAATGTAATGTTTGAGGCAAAGAAATTCAATGGAAAGAATAACTTTGAGCTATGAGATCTCAAGATGCGTGATTTATTAATGTAACAAGAATTACACAAGGTATTGGTAGGAAAGTCAAATAAACCTGCAAATATGACCAATGAGGACTAGGAAGATCTATATACAAGAGCACTTAACACAATTTGGTTTTGTTTAGAAGATGATTTTCTTTTCAATATTGTTGGAGAGGAAATAAAAACATGCTTGCGGAGTACAATGGAGAGTCTTTACATGACAAAATCCTTGACAAAGTGGATCTACTTGAAGAGATAATTGTATAGTTTGTGAATGAAAGAAGGTATAAAAACTATTGATCGTTTAAATATTTTCAATACTCTTATATGTTAATTAGCTAACTGTGTGTAAAAATTGAAGATGAAGACAAGGAAGTTACTATATTGCACATTCATTGCTTGAATCTTGGAATCACTCAGTCACTTCCATTAGTTTTAGCACAATTGATACCCTTGAATTTGATTTTATTGTGGGAGCTTTGTTGTTTAAAGAGATGCAGAGGAAATCTAGCATAGAAAAATATTTTGGGTTAGTACAAGGACATCATGTAAGAGGTACCTTAGAGGTTACTAGACATATACAACATTAGTCAGGTGATAAACATGGTTCTAGGGTATAGTCTATCAAATAATGTTTCCTAAATGATGCTACAATAGATTGAGGACGTAAGGAAGAAAGTAGAATAAATTATTTGAAAGGGAATAGAGTTAGAGAAGTCTAAGCCACATGTATAGTTCATACAATGCTAGAGAAAGAATATGAATAGTGGAGGATGTGCACTAAATCTATATCCATAAATAATATTACCATCAAGTACTCATTTTGTTATTGTGCATGGATGACTTGAGTATTTCCTAAAAGAGGTATGATCAAAAATATTGATATAAAAAAAAAATTCATCATAGTAGGATCAAAGAAGGTGATGAGTGGAAGAAAATAATCAAAATAAAAAATGGTGTGTATGAGTGGTTGGTTATAACATTTTGTATAAAAAAAAGAACCAACACTTTTGCATGAATAATAAATGAACCACATAAGTAATTCCTTGGAATTTTTTTCATCATATACATGGACTACATCCTAATCTTCAACAAGACAAAGGAGGAAGGTGTACATCAAACAATTTTTTTGTAGTTGCGTAAGGAAAAGTTGTTGGTAAACTTGAAGAAGTGCAACTTCATGAACATAAAATTTGTGTTATACTAAAAGGGTTTGAAGATGGACCCTAAGAAGGTAATGAAAATCATTGAGTAGTCATCACCAAAGATAAATTTAAGGCATGAAGCTTCCATGGATCAAAAAGATTCTTTAAGAAGTTTATCTAAAAAAATTAATGGGATTTGTGAACCTTTTGTGGAGATAATGAAGTTTTATAAGAAGCATTTCATCCACACTAGGGGAATAGAGAATTCATTCTAGGTGTTGGAAAAGAAGGTGATAGAGTATCTAATATTGGTGTTACTTGATTTCAATAATTTTTTGAATAGATTGTGACTTGAATGGAAAATTATTGGTGTAGTGATGAGCTAGGAGGGAAGGTTAATTCCATACTTTAGTGAGAAACTAAATAATGTGTGAAAGATGTGTTCAATGTAGGATCAATAGTTCTATGCAATCATGTAGGTGCTAGGAAACTAAAGGCACTATTTTTTTCCCAAGGAATTTATTTTTTCACAACCCATCATGCACTACTATTTATCAACACTTAGGGAAAGCTAAGCCAAAAATATATGAAATAGGTAGAGCTCCTATAGAGCTACTTATTTTTCATAAAAAAACAAAGGGAGGTCTAACTAAGTTCTATAAATATTGGTGTATCTTGGTGAATAAGATGCATGTGGAAATTATTAGGTTCAACTTAATCAAGGATCAATGCATGAAAGATGAAGACATCAAGGAGGTTGAAAGGATGTGCATATAGATTGCACACATAGACCAATTGTAATAGTCAATGTTTGTTGCAAGATGGACTAATTTTTAGAGGCACATAGTTGTGTACTTAATGGGTTGATGTGTAAGAACACCATCAAAGAGAAGCATAATTTGGAGGTTTGGCTAGTCACTTTGATGTGGACAAGATGGTAGTATAGCTAAGTGAAGGGTACTTATAACCATGAATGTCTGTAGACATGAAAAAGTTCATACAAAGATGTAGAGTTTGCTAGTTGGAAAAGGGAATCAGCCAAAATGTGAGGTTTTATTCTTGAGTGGCCATGAGAACATCTATGCATGGATATTGCTCTTGGGTTGCCAAGAATTCCTAGTTACCATGATTCAAGTGTGGTCAATCAGTTCTCTAAGATGATGCATTCACACCATGTAAGTATACTAATGATGCCACACATCTGACCAACTTGTTCTCCAAGGATATTGTAAGGCTATATAAGTTTCCATTTACCATTGTGCCAAATTAGGACACAAAATTTCTGGGACACTTTTGGAGGATAATGTGGTTGAAGCTTAACACATTTTTATTCCAAATCAACATATAATCTTCAAATGGATAGGTAGACAAAAGTGGTTGATAGGATTATATGAACCCTATTGTGATGTTTAGTGGGAGAAAATATATGAATTTAGTACTTGGTCTTAGCATAGGAATGATTCACATACATAAATTTAGTGAACAAAAAAAATAGAAAAACTCCATTTCATGTTGTCTAAATTGGAAATTTCCCAAATGAGTTAGAGAAGTATTTGACATAATAGGAGAGTACAAGAGAACTATAGGAGAAGAAATTTTCACTAAGTATATGTGCAACATGCATAATCAAATGTGTGAGCAACTGGGGGAGTGCAACACATAGTATAAGGGGAAAATACATGAGAGGAGAAGAGAAATAGAATTTCAAGTTGGTGATTTGGTATTGGAAAATTTGCAAGGAAATTCTCCCTAGAGGAACATATAATAAGTTGAAGTAGAAGAAAATTGTACCATCTAAGGTCTTGCACAAATTTGAGAAGAATGCATATGAAATAGAGTAGCCATAAGGGATTGACATATCATTGATCTTTAACGTAGTGGAATTATACTCTTATGTCAAAGGATAGCTTGAGGAAATGAGTAAAGGGAAAGATGAAAGAGAAATGGACTAGAGAAAAGTACTTCTAGAGATGATATGAGAAGAAATAGAGTAGGTATTCGACACTAGAGTCAAGAAGATACACAAAAAGGAGTACATAGAGTATCTAATCAAGTGGGAGGGCCAAGAAGTTATAGATTTGGTATGGTTGAGTACATCAAAATTTGTCAAATATTTAATTGGAACACACATTAGCAAGGACCTACTATCCATTCTTTCCTACTTAGGTTGTTTGATGTAAGAGTATTTAACTGCAAAATTATTAGTTATATAAGACATAAAATATTATACAAAATTCTAAGTGCGTATAGAAAATGGATTGTGGGATGGTGCAAATAGTAGGTAGGAACACCATACATGTGCATAGTAACAAGAAGATCAAGCTCTTTAACCATTGGTAGTTTTTTGTGTCTTTGATGCATGTGGCAAAGTTGGTAAATTTGAATATTGAGGTGGCTACATTAATGACAACTAGTTGATTTCCCACCATATCAAATTTTAATTTCATGTATAAATAAGCATGTTGTACATAAGAGGCTTTGGATCATCGAGGTTGAGATTCTACATGTATAAATTGTAATCTATAATTTCAACCATTTACATCAACAAATCATTGTTTATTCCATCTTTTTTTGGTTCTTCCTCATCCAAAGTGCTTTTGATCCTTTGTGGCCCTATATAGCATGAATACACATTCCTTAACTAGAATCTTTCATCATTGCTCCTATCACCTTACAAAGTCTTAAATCCTCCCACCAGCTATAGGATGGTTTAGATCAATAGCTAGTAATATATTTTGTTTTGACTTCTAAAAACCTATTAGTCACTTCTTGCTAGACCTTTGATTATTTTTATGTTTAGTCAATAGGCTACATGTAGTGTGAGATTTGAGTCTGAAACAAGTCTCATGACTACAAACCACTATTGATTCATCAGAAAAAAAAGTTTTAGTTGTTGTTTAATGGTAAACCAGCTATCATTTAATGGTAAAAGCCTCCAAAATATCAAGTGAAAGCCTCAAAAATCTCACTTATTGAATATAAGCCAGATAAATATTGATTTTTCAACTAGATGGGAACATTATTTTTCCATTTTCAATGTTTTTTGTTGATTTGATGACAACTTTATTTTTTCATTTGCATTGCTTTATGTTTTAAATTTGTATGCAAATATTTCAAAATTAGATAATACTTTATTTCTTTCAAGGAAAAAATCTAGATTTGTCTAAGTTTATTTGAACATTTCATTATTTAGAACTTATTATTAATTGTTTAATCCAACCACATACAACTGGAAGTGGCATCCATACGCACCTATGCACAAACACGTACTCTCTAACATAATAACATACATATAGTTTTCTATCAGTGTAATCCTTGAACCTTCTTTAGATGCAAGTGCTAGTTAATAATTGATGCATGAGCATCTCGGGCGAACAAGCTAACTGCATCACCCAAAAATAGTTCAGTTTGGTTTTCTTCTATTTTAGTTTGATTTTAGTTTAGCGTTATGTTTTTGGAGTTTATGGATGGTTTTCATAGAGTTAAATTTTAATTTAGTTCCAATGGTCAACTTTCGAAAAGGTTGAACGACATTGTTGTCATTGGTTGACAAAATGTTGTGTGTCAATTTTAAAACTTCAGAGCAGGAATTTTATTATTGAAATGCTCAATGGATTTAATCTAGATGCGGTTCCTTTGAAGATCGTTGATGGAGATCAATTTAAACATCATTGATTTTCTATACAAGTGAAATTTGCATTCCTATATTTGATGTTTTCTCAAAGTCACAAAGGTGTCTGTTTCTTTTATGGAAATAAATTAAAAGGTTACAAAATGAAATATATGCAAAGAGTAATAACAAGGTTGTGTAGTGTTGGGTGAAAATTTTGTAATCCCTTTTAACAGATTACAAAACTTAAATTCAGCCACAATTGTGTGAGATAGAATCTCTCCTCTCAGAAAGGGGAGGCGCCCTTCTTATTGCTTATTGAAACTAAGGAAAACTAATCAAATATTTACAACAATGTACACTATGATAACGATATGGGGGTGTGCACATTCATGATTCTCTCTTTTTTCAGAGAATATGTTTTACAATGTTTCACAATTTTAATCTTTGAATGCAATACAACTTCAAATTAAAACTAAGTAGTAATTTCAATATTCCTATCTTGTCAAAGCAAAGTACAGGAATACCAGCATGATAAAGACAAGTAACAAATAAGAAAGCTCACAGAGGAACAAAGTTGTTTCGTAGTTTTCAACAATGAATACTTCAAAATAGTAACCAACATTGTGAAAAAAGCACAAAGTCTTTGATATACTTCACAATTAATCCAACGAGCAGAATGAATATGAATATGAAGCATTGTTATTAGGAATGCAAGTTGCACGTAAGAAAGGAATCAAAAAATTTCATGCTCAGGGTGATGCTGAGTTGGTAGTCTACCATGTAAGGAATTTGTATCAAACAAAGAATAACAGACTAAGGCATTACTGCAATCTTGTTTGGAATTACATTGATGAATTTGATGCCTTTGATATTTTTGTAGTTCCAAGAGAATACAATGACATAGTTGATTCTCTAGAAATCTCAGCCATGCTCCTGATACCACACAAGGATTTTCACAATTTTACCTATACCATTGAGTTGGTCTTCCGCTCGAGTATTCCTAACAAGTCATATAACTAGAAAATTTTTAATGATGATCATCAAATTGTTGCTTTCTTGGAAAAGGAAGAAATTTTTGATGAGTTATACTTTGAAGGAAGTGATTCTCCAACCTGAGATTCAGTCTCTGAGATTGATTCAGTTATAGGCGAAGAATTCTTATAGCTCAAAGGAAATAAAATTCCTAAGGGGTTGGTATCTCTTGAGAGACCTTTTGACAAGCATGATTGTTATGTTAAGAAGCAACTCTCATATTCTAACTCATTAAATGAGATTGAGCAGATAAACTTAGGAACTGAAGCAAATCTTAAGATGGTAAATATTGGTAAGTGTTGCATAGCTGAAGAAAGGAAACAATTTGTTGAATTGTTACAAGAATATATGGATGTTTTGGCATATTCATATGAAGATCTAAAGTCTTTCCAACCAAAGGAGGTGCAGCATGAAATCCCACTCAAGGTTGGAGCATTGCCTTCTAAGAAAAAGAAAAGGCAATATAATCCAAAGATTTCTGGAACAATCCTTGCAGAGATTCAAAAGATGTTGAACGCGCGAATTATATTTCCTATTCATCATTCAACATGGATATCCAATATTTTTCCCGTTCACAAAAAAGAATGGTGAGATCTGCATTTGTGTAGATTTCTAAAATCTAAATCAACTATCACTCAAGGATAATTATCCTCTACCAATGATGGATCAAGTTCTTCAAACCATGACTGGATCATAAATGCTTTCTATGCTGGATGGTTTCTCCAGTTACAACCAGATAGAGGTTAGCCCAGATGATCACAAGACTGCTTTTACAACGACATGGGGTACCTTTGCATATCACAAAATTCCTTGTGGCCAAGTATTAATGTTGGCACCACATTCCAACGTGTTATGGATTTGGCTTTCCATGATGTACTAGGCAATTTCATCATAGTTTATCTTGATGGTCTTATGATATTTTCTAAGAAACGTCATGAACACTTTTACCATTTGAGGCAAATCTTGGAGAGATGTCGACAACATGGAATTTCCTTGAATCCCAAGAAGTCAATTTTTGGGGTTACAGAAGGTAAACTTCTTGGTCACATTGTGTCCAAGGAAGGTATCAAGATTGATTCTAAAAGAGTCAAAAGTATTCAATCTCTTACTTTTCCATCAAATAAGAAATTTGTTCATTCTTTCTTTGGAAAGGTAAAATTTTTGTGAAGATTTGTACTAGATTTTGCAGAGAAGACTCATCGTATTGTTAATATGATGAAAGGGACTACCACTTTTCATTGGACAACAAAAGGAAAATTTGTGTTTGATGATATCAAAAAAGCTATTGCTCATGCACCGGTGTTAGTCTGCCCAGACTACACAAAGGAGTTTATCATGTGTAGTTATGCTTCTGGGCATACACTTTCAGCAATCCTAGTGCAAGAGAATAGTGAGGGGTTTGAATCCTCGGTCACATTCATGAGCTATTCCTTGAAGAATCATGAACTAAAATATTCTCAAATGAAGAATAATTCTTTTGATGTGGTTAAGGAAGTAAAGCATTTTAGGTTTTACATCCTTAACAACCATGTTAAAGTCTTGGTTCTAGATTCAACTGTCAAGTCTATCTTGACACAATAGGAGTTTGGTACAAAGAGGGACAATTGGATTTCAAAAATCCAAGAATATGACATGGATATTAAGCCCACCAAGCTGGTGCATGGGCGAGGGTTATGTCAGCTTATTGTTGATAATAATCCTAATGAAGAAATTTTTGAAACTAAAGAGGTAAGTCGAAATGAGTTTCCACTAGTGTTGTTTGTCAGTACTATTGATGAATGGTATTCAAGCATTTCTCATTTTCTCACATATGGAGAATTTCCGGATCACTTGACTCCAAATGAGAAAATAAGCATCAAAAAAAATTTAGTGAATTATGTCTTGTGAGAGAATGGTTTGTACAAGCGTGCTTTGGATGGTACTTTCTTACATTGTGTTGATAAAGTGAAACAAGAAAAGTTGCTAAAGTCTTATCATGACTTATCATGTGGAGGAAATTTCTCAATGCCAGTTACAGCTCATAAGATCTTAAGGGAAAATTATTATTGGCCTACACTTTTTCAAGATGCATACTCACGGGTGTGTAAATGCGAGCTATGCCAGCAGTTCGTAGGTAAACTAAAGTTGACAGCTTTACCCTTGAAACTAGTCATCATTGAAGAGCTATGCCAGCAGTTCATAGGTAAACTAAAGTTGGCAGCTTTACCCTTGAAACTAGTCATCATTGAAGAGCTTTATTAGTGGGGAATTGATTTCATTGGTGTAATAAATCCACCTTCAAGTGTGGAACACACCTATGTCCTCACTGCAACTGATTAATTCACCAAATGGGTGGAGGAAATTCCAGTTAAGCATGCTACTTCTGAGGTGGTGTGTAATTTCTTGACGGAAAATATCATATCCAGGTTCGATGTGCCAAAAAAAATTGTTGCTGACAATGCTTATGCTTTCTCGTCAAGCGAGATTACTGAGTTTTTTTTTGAGCATGGTATTACACTATCACATTCATCTGACTATTACCCACAAGGTAATGGCTAGGCTGAATTCAGCAATAAAAACTTGGTTACTATTATCCGCAAGCTTGTGGATGAAAATTAGTGTTTGCGGCACAAAGCTTTTTATGATGCTTTGTGGGCAGATAGAATCACTCCAAGGTGGGTGATAGGCATGTCTCCTTTTCAACTCTTGTATGGGTTGAATGTTGAAATTCCAATTATATTAGAGCTTCCCGCCCTCAAGTTGGCTAAGGCCATTGAGGATGAGACTTTTGATAATTTAGTTGATAAGCGAATAATGTATCTTTCTAAATTGGAGGAAAAGTGAGTTCAAGTAGAAAACCATATCACGAAGCATCAAGAACAAATGAAAAATATTTTTGATAAGAAGACCAAGTCTCATGGTTTTCAGGTTGGTGATCTCATTCTCTTGTGGGACAAGAGAAGAGAGCCAAAAGGTATTCATGTGGAAATTTTGATTCACTATGGACGGTACCATTCAAGATTCATCAGTTACATGGTGAAAATATCTTTCTTTTGGCATACGAAGATGGGACACCATTTTCTCTTCCACACAGTGGGCAGCATCTAAAACACTTTACACAATGAGGTGACAAATGTTCAATGTATATATTTCTACAGTCTTTGTGTCTTTTTTTTTAGTCTTTTGAGTCTTTTTATTCTTGCCGCCTGACTCTATGCCTAATGGGTGGATAAAGGCACTTGGAGTCTGGAGTTCTTCTCCCTTCATTTGTTTCTAAGAACGATTGAAGGAAGCTCCCTAGCTAGAGTCAGTTGTTATCCCCGAATCCAGTTGCACTTGATTCATGGGATAACCCCCTACCAAACTAGTTTGTTTCGTAGGTCTATGTACTCCAAGCACGCAAAATGGGGAAAATTTTGATTGGCCTTAATGTGTAGTCCTAAGCCTCGAATCGTTCGTTCAAGCGCTTTTCCTTCATCATTTCTCGAAAACCTTCAAAATGAATGTTTTGTCAATTTTTATCTTCCGGGAGTTAGAAAAAAAAATTCTCATGTAAGAGCGATGTTTTTCAGTGCTCCTACATGAACACGGTGTTAAGAAATTCTCTAAGTGTTGGAGCACTATTTTTCAACACTCCTACACTCTTCTTCCATGTTTTATATGTTCGAGTGTTGTTTTGCATCAAAGGTTTGTTTTCAGTTCATTTGATGCAAGAGCAGGTTTTTCGCCTCTTTTACATATCTAACAATTTTGAAACATGCAAAAGCGGTGATTTTTACCTCTCTTGCATGTTCCTGCTAAGTTCCAATGCATGAATTAATGAACTTCGCATTCATTAATGGCAACCTATTAATGAATTTTGAATCACTTTTTAATTCTTCTAATCGTCATTTCTTCTCATCTCTTTTTTTTTAGACTTTCTTCGACCTGTGAGTCCCTTGCAACTTCTTGTTTAGTGTCAAAGCTTGGATCTACTCCAAATTTCACGCATTTTCATTGTCTTCGTCATTCTAGGGCATACAACCTATTTTCTCATGTATCTTTTGTATTTTCTTTGTTCTCTATTATCTTGTAGGTTTTGATAGGTTCGGTTTATACTTTTTATCATATTTCCTTTTGCATTTTTCTTTGTTCTTATTTCCCCTTTTATTATCGTTTTCCCTAATTTCTTTAGGTTTTCATATTTTCCATTTCTTTTTGTCTACTTTGTCTTTGGTTTGTTTCTTGCATATAAGTGTTGTTTTTCAACACTTTTATTTCTGGATTTTTGTGTATTTCTTTGGTAGCATTTTTTTTCATTTCCTTAGGTTTCTTCTAAGTTGTTGTATGCGACAGTGGCATTTTTTTCCGCTTCATCATGCAAGGTCCCTCTGATAGATGCAGGATCGTTATTTTCCCCGCTTCAACATATATCTTAACACAAAATTTGAACCAACCCCAAATGTAGGAGTGGTGCAAATTACCTCTCCTAGAAATTTTTGATCTTCCCCCTTTGTGTATGAGCGCTAAAAAATTTCGCTTTTGCACATGACTTGATATTATAGTTAGCATGTAGAAGCGGTCTTTTTTTAGCACTGGTACATGGAATCAAATGTTTCCCCATATGTCACAGCACTGATTTTTAGTGCTTGAGCAACTGATGTTCAATTATTCTCAAGAAATGTTAGAGCGTTGATTTTTGGCGTTGTTACACCAAAAACAGATTTTCCAAGATGTAAGGGCACTAATTTTTAGTGCCCTTGCACAAAAAATAGTTTTTCACTAAATGCTCAAAAAATCATTCCATTTGCTTTCCAAACTTCGTTCCATCACTATTGCTCCATTTTTTACGCTTCATTGCTCACATTTTCTCATTCCAAAATGCTTTCCCAACTTCACGGATCCCTTTTTCTCTCATAACACATATGCTCTTAACATCTGATTAATCCATGTTTCCTTGCAATTGCTCTCAGTTCTCTCTAGAGGCAGTTTTTAGTGGTATTTTTTTATCTTAATGACAACTAAATAATCTCCATCATCTTCTAAGAAAGATAAAATGAAGTACAAGTACCAAGGCATTTATCCACCTACCGTTGTGACCTCTAAAATTGATGAAATCAAGGACATGGAGATTGGTCATCAAGATATGGATGATTTTGTGAAAAGAACAAAAAAGCAACCATTAGAAGAAGATTTGTGAGCAATAGTCCATAGCAACCTACATTTAGTGGCTTCATTTCCAGTTGTTTCTCACTGCACAGAATTTGTTCTTCAAGTTGCCTCACATTATATCAGGGAGGATAGAAGTGTGAGAGACTCTTCTGGGAAAATCATGATGAGATTGGATCCAGAGTTTTTTGATATAGTTTTTTGGGTTCCACACATGGAGAGGTATACCATTATTTACATTCAGCAAGCATAGGAGGTTTATGACAAAGATCCGAATAGAGCCAAACAATTGATCAATTCTTAATGGTTGAAGACTCTGAGGCCCACTATCTCTAGATGTCCCAAATCTCCTACGGAGTGATTTCAAAGAAGATGTTCGAGATATGATTACCCTTTTGAGTAGGGTGAAAGGCTTACCCATTTCATTCCATTTCCAAGATTGGATGTACAAGTATATCTAAATCATCAAGAGGATAAAAGCACATATAGACTGGGGAACACATATTAGTGATGAAATCCATGAACAACTAATCAATGTGCAAACCACCTTGAAGTTTTACATGACTTCTTACCTAGTATATGTTGTTGTGTTATGAGGAAATTTCTAGAATTGTCAATAAAAGGAAACAGAAGTCTTGTGCATGTATATGAGTTTTATTCTCAGATAACTTTGAGAAATAGTATCAAGCATTTTAGGAGAGTCATTGACACCTTCTTTGCACCTTTTCTTTTCACTTTTGATCCAACTCTGGAAAATAAGAGATTATTAGATGAAGCCTTCAAGGTTGCTAGTAAGTTTGGATGTATCTTCTTGCAATTTCCTACTTTCACATATTTGAGAGTAGGTTGCTACACTGGGTGCCCATACATGTTGCCTAGATATCCTTCCAACAAGTGGATATTAATGGAATTGTGTAGAAAGTTGATTATAGTCCATAAAGAATGCCAAAAAATTCATAAGACTGGCTTTAAGTTTCCAATTACTATTGGAAGGTATACTATTCAAAGTGTGTAGAAGGAAAAATTAGTAACAATTGAAATGCAAACTATGACCATAAGGACATATAGATACAAATTTGATTTTGATTACAGAAATGTGAATAGAAAACTCAAGAAGGATCACTGCCATCTCTATCATTTTGAGGATATTTGGGTTGAATGCAGAGATAGAGGATGTTCGAAGAATGAAATTTTGTAGGTTAACTATGGAGCAGATCAGACATCTAGACTTAGTGGATATTCCAAAAGATTTTGAAGATCCTAGTGATATCATAGACTCTACATATGAAGAAAAAGAGATTTCCAGTACACCTTTACCCCCAATTCAATGGTCCAAGAAAGAGACCATTTCCATCAAGGAAAGACTTGCTCCCATTCTACACAATACAAATGAATGGTTCCAAAGGCATGGTTTTCAATTGAATTCTTTTAGAACGGAGTCTGAGGGAGAAACATCAAGAGGTGAAGTCAGTCGCCAGCAAGAACTTCAAACTAAACACAAAGTTGTTGTTGCCCCCTCTTCTTCACATAAAGGTCCAAAGATCAAATTCACTTGTGAAAAGAGTATAGTACAATCAACTGAGGAAGAGTAGGATACTGAGGAACAAGAACTTGCATTTGAGGAAAAATCAGAAGAAGAAGAAGAAGAAGAAGAAAGAAATGAGAGTGAAGAATCAGAAGAGTCTACTTCAGAAGAATTTGCAAAAGATGAATATTTAGAAGAGGGTCATTGAGAGGAGAAAGATAATGAGGAAGAAGAAAGGGATGATGAGGAAATGTGGTTATCTTCCCACGAGAACATTGTTGGCATTCTTCCTCATACATCATCGTGTGTTACTACCAATACTCATACTCCTCCAAATCCCACTACTCCTCCACCTCCTCTTCCTACTTTACCTCCTCCTACAACTGGTTTACATGCATTGAAGGTAACCATTCCTCCTTTGGCACCACCAATCCTTTCCACTCTCTCTGTCAGTTCCATCTTACAAAGTGTTGATGTCTCATCATGCTCCCCATAATCTATTCTAAGTCTATCTTCTCCATCATATGATATTTCTTCTCAAGCTGAGTTTGATAGGTTTATGAAGGAGTCATTGCAAGATCCTCTTAGTTTGCAATCTACTGGTGCAATCATGACAAATACAACACCATTTGTTACCATAACACCTGTTTCTATAGATGTAGTTGTTACACAAGAATTAGCAGTAAGTCGAGAAGGTGATACTTCATTTCTTCCCCCTTGGTTAGTCTCTCAAGTATCTAAGTGTAAGAAACAGATGATTTCCCCAGATGAGCTAGATCTTGAAGAGATGGTGCTTCCAAAAGCCAAGGGGAAAAAGAAGGAAAAGGTTCATTCAAGACTCCATGTGGACAAGTTAGGTCATAAATATGTGGATATTAGAATACCTCCACAAGGTAAGGGTGATGTAAGTATGGAAGATTACACTGTGACCAGAGTTCAACTTGGGAAAGTAACTAATGCAAGTGCCAAGGAAGATGCACAAGTTACTCTAAATGCATTATCCAACAGACTTGATAAGATGGAACAAGCCAAGAATATGTATAAAGAGAAAGTTGAACGGTATGCATCAGTTTTGAGAAAGATCACAGGTTCCTCAAAGAATGTGTAGCCTATGGCCATGGTAAATGTTGAAGAACCAGTGGTATAGAAAGTGGAAAAGTTTTACTTCAAAGGAAAATTGTTGTATGAGTTTGTTGATGAGATAATAGAGTAGGGCTCGCAACTCATAGTTGTTGCTGATGAAAAGACCGCTCAAGTATCTAAGTTGAAATTGGAGTTGGAAAAAGAAGCACACTTTCAATGGAGCAAAAAGAAATGGAATGAAGCATCTCATTTTGGTTACAAATGAAGGAGATAAAACTGAGTAAACTAGTGGAATTTGGGGTAATTCCTAAAAAGAGAAGTATGTGGAAATGAAAGAATCTCTTAACAACCACATACAGGTTATCAAGTCTCTTGTCGAGGACATACAACAACTGCAAGAAGATGTCGAAGGACATTGTATTGTTATGGTGAATGGAATTGATGAGTTGTCAGGCAAAATCCTTGATGATGATCATACCTTCCTCCTGGTAATTGAGATTGCTCAAATTTTCAAAGAAGCCATCCTAAAGCAGGTGGAAAATGAAGCCTTTTCAAATACTTTAATGCACGCCTTGTGTGATGTACAACTCTCTCTAGACAACCTCAAAATGCATTTGGATAGATGCAAAAATATTTGCTCATCCGCAAGGAAGTCAATCACCAAAGTTCATACAATCATTGACTACACTGTTGGTCCAGATGAGGCAATCATGCAAGAGATTAAGAAGAAATATGAAGACTTCCAAGCCAAGAGCAAGGAACCATAAATTTTTCTTACATCTCCAGTGTTAGATAGTTCATATGCTTTTTTCTATGCTTTATTACAGATAGGTTTTGACATTTTACATGTCATTTTGAAAAATGTAATTACATGTAAAAAGAAAGATGTTTTCCTACATTCATGGACAACATTTTTGAATAAGTCAACTAGGTGGTTAGGGTTTTTCCTAGATTAGCTCTCCTCTCCCATCTATAAATATGAGAGGATTTTATTGTATTGTTTATCTTTTATCTTATGCAACGAAGTTATTCCCAATTGTGAAGAAAATATTGAAACTTTGAGTTCATTTTTGTGAATCTATTTTTGATCAATAAAGAAGTTAAGTTGCACACCAAACTTTGTGTTGGGAACAATTATCTTGTTGTTTGATTGAATTGATAGTGTTTAGTAATTGAGATCGAAGGGCTTTGAGTAAATCTATGTAGACTTTGAGCTACACCCATTGCTTGAAATTGTTCTACTGCTGATGCTATTGGTGAATTCTCTATAAGACTTTGTGCTTATATTTATTCATGTTTCTCGTGGGATTAATTGTGAAGTATATCAAAGACTTTGTGCTTCTTTTACAATGCTAGTTACTGTTTTGAAGGATTCACTGTTGGAAACTACGGAACAACTTTTTTCCTCCGTGAGATTTCTTGTTTGTTACTTGTCTTTACCATGCTGATATTCCTAGACTTTGCTTTGAGAAGATAGGAATATTGGAATTACTGCTTAGTTTTAAATTTTGAAGTTGTATTGCATCCAGAGATTAAAATTGTGAAACATTGTAAAGCATATTCTCTGAAAAAAGAGATAATCATGAATGTGACACACCCCCATATCATTATTGTAGTGTACATTGTTGTAAATATATGATTGGTTTTCCTTAGTTTCAATAAGCAGTAAGAAGGGTGCCTCCCCTTTCAAGAGGAGAGATTTTATCTCACACAACTGTGGCTGAATTTAAGTTTTGTAATATGTTAAAAGGGATTACAAAATTTTCACCCAACACATAGTATGAGGAGGAAATTTAAAAAATGCAAAAGATTTAACTTGATATAAGAAGGGGAAGAATAAATGTTAAAAGAAATTAATATCGATGCCTGGCAAAGAAATAGATTTATTAAGAGCAATTAAAATATACACAAATGAATGCAGAAAAGAGATGGCACCAAGAAGAGGAAATGAAAGGATAAAATAAGAGATGGAAGGAAGATGAAAGGGGTTGATATGAAGAAGAAGAAGAAGAAAAAGATAGTTTATGCAAGAAAAAAATCTAGCGCATAGGAGGGGTTGATGAAATTTGAAATTGGGAGAGGCTTCTTTGAAATTGGGGGAGGGAAGGAGGGAGTGACAGGCTGTGCCATTTTTAATGGCATCATAAAGTTAAAAACAACAAATACAACATGAGGTAAAGGGTTTGCGTAGAGGATCAACCTAGAAGAAAGACCATGTCATAGCAGCAGTAGGTTTAAAGTTGAATAAAACACAAGTGTAAGCAATATTTTCACAACAAAAAGAGGAGAAAATTGTGTGCAAATAGAGGGGTCGAGCAGATGTGTGGGAAAAGAGGGATGACTATAGATGAATTCACACAAGAAAATTGAAAATTATGTAGATTGCAATGTATAATGTAGGCTAAAAATTAGTAAATTGAAATCAATTTATTGAGTTATTTTGAATTTGAATTCAATTATAAGTGTATGCCTACGATAACTTAGGAAATGAATTTGATTGATTATAATTTACAAATGCAATTGTTAATGTAATTTTGAATTGGCTATGAAATTGAGAAATTGTATGGAATTTGGTAATCTGTAAATCTATGAATTTTGGCTTGGACAGCAAGAGTTTGTTATCATTCAAGCATCAAATGGTATCAAATCCAGAGGTTCTTAGTGCATAAGTAGATCATCGAACCTGAGGCAACTTATGCCAGGATCGATGGGTAGAGTGAAGGAAAGAAGGTGGTAGAGGAGAGATCATGTGAGGGTTGTTGCAAGTAGGAGGAGTCCTGAGCAGCGAGAGAACTTGAAGCCGTGAAAATATTGTGAAGAACTTGTGATGTGGATTACAGATTGAGGTGAGATTGCACCACACAAAGATGGGATGGGTCATGAGGAGACCCGTGAGAATATTGTTTTGGGAACAATACTAGGAGAAAGTAGGAAATCAAAAGTTTGAGGATATAGGAATGATAGTCCATGAGGAAGTGCGGAAGATCCATGCCAGGATAGAGGCATTGGAGAAGAATGTTGGAAAATGTGAGAGGAGATTGGTAAAGAGGAGCAAGAAGAAGAATGAGGACAGTGAAAAGAAAAGTGAAAGAAATTATTGTTGCATCCTATGATGGATCGAGTGAGATGTGAGAGCAGCCCCTACAGAGGTACATGAAAGTGAAGAAGAGAAATTTGTTGCAGCATTGGCTAATGATGGAGAGGTTTAAGAAGTGAGTAGTAAAGAGAAGATAGTAGCAGAGGATGGAAAGAATGAATATGTAATTGCGGTTACAACAGTAGAATGTGAAGAAATTGCAGCTATTGATGAGATTGCAGCAGTAGAGGGTGCAATTGCAACGATGGAGAGCCAAGAAGTTGTAGTGCAAGACGAAGAAAAGGATGATGGGAAAGAAAGAGAAAAAGGTAAATGTAGAGTTAAGTTTGTTTACAAAGATGTAATTATAGATTGGTGCATGGATAATGCATATTTGTATATAGAAGTTGTAAAGGATGCTACAAGATTTTAGTGGAGGTGGTCGGTCTGTGGTGGGTTGAATCCCACAAAGAAGGAGAGGAGAAGAGGATTTTTTTGGCAGAGGAGGATGACACATGGTGGATGTGAGTCTACAAGGGGAAGGAGGAAGAGGGTGCAGCATTGTTGGAGAAATATGTTGAGTGTTTTGAAGAGATGTTGGAAAAAGACGAAGAAGGAATAGTTCTGCGTGTATAACATTCAGCGATGGAGTTCATTGCAAGTTGCATTCAACCTAAAAGAGTATTTTGACTACTCAACTCCACCATTGTGAGCCTATGCTCACAAATTACCTACCCGACATGTCTGATGTAAGAGCATCCCAAGCGAACAAATTATCCGCATGACCCAAAAATAGTTTGGTTTGGTTTTCTTCCATTTTGGTTTGATTTTAGTTTAGCGTTATGTTTTTGGAGTTTATGGATGGTTTTCAAAGTTAAATTTCAATTCAGTTCCAATGGTCAATTTTGGTGAAGGCTAAACGAAATTGTTGCCATTGGTTGACAAAATGTCGTGTGTCAATTTTAAAATTCTAAGAAGGCATTTTACTTTTGCAATGTTTGATGAATTCAATCTACATTTGAACAATTTCTTTAAAGAAAATTGATGGCGATCAATTTAAGCATCATTCATTTTCTACGCGCTGGATGAAATTTACATTCCTATATTTGATGCTTTCTCAAAGTCACGTAAGTGTGTTTTTTTTATGGAAATAAATTAAAAAGTTGCAAAATGAAATATATATAGAAAATAATAATAAGGTTGTGTAGTATGAAGAGGAAATTAAAAAAATGTAAAAGATTTAGCGATATAAGAAGGGGAAGAATAAATGTTACAAGAAATTCATATCGGCGCCTAGCAAAGAAATAGATTTATTAAGAGCAATTTAAATATACACAAATGAATACAGAAAAGAGGTGGCACCAGGAAGAGGAAATGAGAGGATAAAATAAGAGATGGCAGGAAGATGAAAGGGGTTGATTTGAAGGAGAAGAAAAAAAGAGTTTATGCAAGAAAAAATCCAACACTTAGGAGGGGGGGCGATGCAATTTGAAATTGGGAGAGGTTGTGTTGAAATTGGGGAGGGGGGCTGTATCATTTTTAATGGCATCACAAAGTTAAAAACAACAGATACAACATGAGGTAAAGGGGATGCGTAGAGGATCATCCTGGAAAAAAGACCACGTCATAGCACTAGTAGGTTTAAAGTTGAATAAAACACAAGTGTAAGCAAGATTTGTATAAGAGGAGAAAATTGTGTGCAGATAGGGGAAAGGACCTAGTAGTTGAGCATGTTCCAATAGTTGTTATAGCATTTGTTGATTTAATGTCTAATATTTTTAACAAAATTGAATCAATAGTTGTGACTTTAAAGTTGTTAGCGTTGATGATAACTACCAATAATTGAATAATATGTATTCCTTAGATCTAAAAAGCAAAAAATCATGTGATGCCACATCAGCACACCAATAAAATATGATTTAGTGCACAAGTATCGGTCACTCTTTTTGGACCTCTATGGACACCTCGACAAAAGGCATACTGACATGTCATCATATTTGATGATGTGGCCTTGAAACCTTAGTTATAAGCAGGGGCATTGCCAAGAAAATTGTTGTAAAAATTTGGGAATTTTTTGAAATTTCCACGTAGGATTTTGAGAAGCGCAAAGTTAGCATGCTCAACTACTAGGTCCTCTCCCCTAGAGGGGTCAAACACATGTGTGGGAAAAGAGGGATGACTATAGATGAATTCACACAAGTAGATTGAAAATTATGTAATGTAGGCTTAAAAATAGTAAATTGAAATCAATTTATTGAGTTATTTTGAATTTGAATTCAATTATAAGTGTATGCCTATTGTAAATTGGGAAATTAATTTGATTTATTATAATTGACAAATAAAATTTTCAATGTAATTGCAAATTGGTTGTGAAATTGAGAAATTGTATAGAATTTGGTAATTTGTGAATCTGTGAATTTGTGTGAGAAATTCTATGGAATTTGGTAATCTATGAGTCGGTGAATTTGTGTGAATTTTGGCTTGGACAATGAGAGTTTGTTGTCGTTTGCAACAATAATTAGGATGGAGTTAAACATGTTAGAATTTTTTTTAGATTTCTTATTTTTATTTTTTAAAATTATTTGTGTATATCTTTTGTATGCTTCATGAAATGTATAAATAAGAAATTTATTGTTGTATTAAAGAATAGTAAAGTTTAATGCAATAGAGAAGAATTTTATACATTGAATTTTTTACTCAAAAAAAATCATATAAAAAATATTAAATTTTGTCTTTACTTTTTATTTATTTTACTATTATTTTAGGTTATATATGCATTACTACTATTATTATTATAAAATTTTATCAGACTTCTTTTTCTCTACATATATACACTCCAAATAAAATGGAATGCATTTCAAACTTTCTTCACTAAAATATTTGCACACTCCAAATTCTCTAACGTAAATCGGCATCATATGATTGTAGATTTCCATTTGAATAGAAATAGACCAAATTTATTTCTCTTAACATGGTAAGCTTTTAAATATCAGCATTTTATTTATATAGGTAAAGCATGTAGAATAACTAAATGAAACTAATATCCTATTGGGATATGCAAGTAGTTCATATTAATGGACAAAGTTAATTAGGTTGAGTCTAGTAATTGTTTTCTTAAAAATGTACTAGTTGAAGTTTAGAGTTACATGTTAAGTAGTTTGGCACATGTGAAGTGTGGTATAGCATAGAATGAATTATTTATTGTGTATTTTAAAAAATAGTATAATTTTTATCATTGAATAATGGTTTATTCAATAATATATTGAAGAGGATATTATCAAAATAAAACTGATCAAATATCAAGAATCATGATGTAATGTATTAAAATGTAAAATAATTCACATGAGTTGTGAATTGGTTGTAATCTAACTCGATCAAAATATGTCTTAATCAAATTGAATTTGATCAAAATCTGTCATAATGTAAAATGTGGTCAAATATGGTCAATTATAGTCAAAATAATCAAATATGGTCAAACAAAGTCATATTTAGTAAAAATATGTCTTAATCAAACCTATTAAATGAAATTGAATCGAAATGTATCCTTATCAAATCAAATTTGATCAAAATATGTCCTAATAAGATTGATGGATCAAAATTAATTTAAATGTGTTCTAATCAAATTAAATTTGATTAAAATGATTCCTAATTTGGCCAATTAGAATATGGTCAAATATAGTGAATATTAGTCACTATAGCCAAAATTTGACCAAATTATGTCATAATCAAGCCAATGCAATCAAATTCAATCAAAATATGTTCAAAATATATAGAACTTGACAAAAAAGGCCTTATAAATATGATATTTTCAATGCATATGTTTATTTGAATATTGTTCTTTATTTTGTAATGAATGTGGCTGAATTATTTACTCATATTGTAATGAATATGGTTGAATTATTTACTCACACAAATAGGGAAATCATAAGACTGTAACTTCAATTTTATAGGAACCTTAAACTATGACATTTATAGCTCTAATTGTGAAAATATATTATGTAGTTTGATAAGTATTAAAAATACTTTAGTGATGAGAATTATTATTTCAAGTGATGTTTCATTAAAGTTACTACACAAGAAAATTTTCTAAAAAAATTAATCAAATATAATTGAATTCCATATTATCTACCTAGTTTTAGTGTGAGGGGACAGTAGATCACTAGGTGTGTGCATCCTTTCTTTGCACTTTTAATATGCCCTAGATTCATAGTTATGCATGGGCATTATCTAAATAATGACCAAATTCCATTATATTTTATACAATGCTTATATGTATTGAGGTTTACTTGGTCCTCAATGCTAATTAGTTAGATTCAATAGGGGTGTGGCAAGGTATGAGATAAGCAAGCATACCATTATCCAAATTGAGAGATTTCTTAATATAGATATTGGTTGGTGAGAGGATAATTTTCGTTTTTACTCAAGGCCTTAGCTTTACTAATGATGATGTGGTTATTTCTTCCCAAAGGAAAACAATTGATGACCTTACTGAGGTTGTTGTCAATGCTAGATCATATCTTTAGATAAAGTAGGTCAATACTTAGGTGGCCATGCAAGTCATCTACAACACATGAAGGTGCATCATCATTGTAGCCTAATGCATGCCATGTGTATGCCTTCCCATCACAAGATGGCCTTGATTGTATTAAGATGATGCTCACATACACGTCTACATAATTTATTGTAGAGAAACTTATAAAGGCATGTGAAGTTATATCATCATAGTTGGGTGTCCCTCTATCAAATTTTGGTACATATCTCAACCATATCCTCAAATTTTTAGACAATTTCTATGGTATTTCTTGTAAATAATTACAAAAAACTATAAAATAGCATACCACTTCAAGGGGGTTCCCTCCAATAATTAGATAATAATATATGAATTCAATATTTGATTATATGGGAGAGAGTTATCTTCATTATTTATAGGCTTAACTATGTAGGGACATGCCCCTTCATCATAATTAAGATGCATGTTGATCTCTAATCAAAAACTAGTATATATGTTAGGGTTAAAAATGCCACAAGTTCTTATCTTTATTATACTAAGGAACACATATACTTAGGAGTATATCATATTAGGATCATAACATTCTCTTCCGCTTCAAAAAATCATTGCCCTCAATGCTTAGCAGCTCTAAAATATTTTGTATGAGTTGTTCATCTTCAATTGAAAAATTCTTCCACTTAATTAGGAATTTGAGGTGGCTCTATTTATAATCTGATTTTGGAAATTTTGTGAAGTTTTAGTATATTTTGTATGAATATTTTTTATAGTAATCATAGGAAATAAATGAGACCATCCACAAAAATATACATTTTTAACGGGTCTATCCACAACAAGAAAGATACATCAAAATTATTTTTGTCAAATCCACAATGAAGTCCATTAATATTTATACCTAGTGTTGTATTGGAATGTCTAAAATTAATAAGAGGCCTAGATTCTTTATTGTTTCCTTTTTATTTCATTGGTATACAAATTTTTGGACATTCAATTTTAATATCTTCCCAAAAGAAAATTTTCTTTATAGGATGTTAGGTATGAACAAATATTCTATAGTATCTTTCTAGCCCCAAAAATCCTCTCTTCTTAGGGTCCATCTTAACACCTTTAAGTGACACCAAATATCTTGAATATTCTACTTATTTCACCCTAAGGACACATTTGGATTGTTTTGCATAGATTTTATTATAGATTCCAATTCATGAATATCAAAAATATGAAACTTGTCTTTTTATAAGTGATCTTGTCTAGCTTCTTGTAATAAGAGCACATTCTCCATGGATCATCATTTTTGTAATAGAGGATAAATAGGAACTTTTGTTGGGATGAACAATTTTTTTTTGTATTAATTCAGTGTCATGATTATGGTCTCCAATTAGAGGTAAAATCTTGAATTCTTGAAATTTAATTGTTGATGGTGTTGAATAATCTTTTGAATTTTTGGTTGATTTTGAATTATCATATCTTGTGCTTCTATAAAATATGATTGTGGGCCTCTATATTATAGGAATGCTTCTTAAGTAATTTCTCCATCCTGTGGGAGCTAATGATTTCACTTGGTGGTGATTTTATTCCCAAAAGTTCATACTTTTTCCCATGTATCCTGAAATCCATGGATAAGTCTCAAAACTTGAAAGATATTGTTCCTAATTGTTTAAGCCATTACACAACCAAAAATACATCCGCTCCCATAATAGGGATAACAAAAAAAAATGAATCTGGTTGATAATTAAATCCCATTGAGAGTTTTATATGATGACATAATTTATCACCATAAAGTAGTTGTTTCCCATCAACTATCATGACTTGAAAATTAGAGACTGGATAAACAAAAAATTAAGATCATTAGCTAATTTTTTATCAATAAAGTTATATATAATACTAATATTGAAACTAAAACTTTCACATTTTTCTTTTTTATATTACTAATTAATTTGAGTGTGTGTAGTGCATTTGTTCCATTCAATGCATGTAGGGAGATAGTAGTGTTTTTTTTTTTCCTTGGAATCCTCATTCTTAAGTTTTGTGTTTGGTTCTTTTGTAGGTACTGCTCCCTCTTCTTCAACCTCATTATTTTTCTCACTACTAGAATACTTATGACTCCTTCACCATTTTCTATCACAATTCCAACATAGGCCTTTTTTTGTTTTTTTCTATCTCTTGTTGAGGAGAGAACTTTCTAATTTCTCTTAGGTTAAAAATTGTTTCTATGTTTTTTCTAGTAGGATTAGTCACTTTTTTGTCAATTACTCTCATGGTTTCACCTTTGGTGGTGTTTTGTTTCTCAATATGCAATGCTTGTTGTGTAGCTTTCCTAATTGTACAAGGTTTCAACAAACGAACACCATGTTGGATTTGGTGCTTAAGTCCATTGATGTACAATTGCAGCCTTTTGTAAGGTGTCACCTTAGGAGCTCGAAGTGCTAATCTCAAATGCTCAAACATTATAATCAACTACATACCTTCATTTTTTAAATTTTCTAGTTGGGTAAAATTTCTTTCAAGTCATGGTTGCTCATAGAAGGTTGCTAATTCTTTACTAAGTTCTTGCCATATGAACATTTTTCCTTACTTATCACTCATCTTCCATCAGTACCTTTGATAAGGTCTTAATTCTAAATATAGTAAAGTTATGTCAACCATGACATTATTTGGTATATTGTGAAGTTTTAATTGTTGTTCTATGAGGTTTATCCATAAAATTACATTTCTACTATCAAATTTATGAATGTTTATTCTTGGTAGGTATAATTGTTGACCTTGAAAAGGTTCTCTTATCTCTTGATATGGTTTCTAAAAGTTGTATCTACCTTAGTGGTTTTTTTGAGCCATTAATTCTAATAAAAAATTATTCTTAAACCTATGTAAACCCTCATTTCCTCAATTTGAAAAATATGTGTCCACTCCATATTAATGTGTTTTTTCAACAAAAAATAATAATTTTGATATATACATATAGAACCAATACATTATGAAATTTAAAAAAAAAAACTTCAAATTATAATTAATGTAAGATTGAAAAAGTATAAATATAAAACTATGTAGTAAAAAATTATGAAAAAATATGCATTTAGAAATTATAATTTTATCTTATTGCTAATAAAAGTTATTATACATTATAAAATAAATATACTCTTCAAAAATACTACAAAAGATATAAAAAAAAACAAGTTATAAAAAAAACTGAAAACTAACACAAGTTATTTTATAATTTTTTAATAAAAACATATTTAAAATCTACACACAATTGTTTTCTTATAAAAAAACACTAATTAATTTTTTAATATAATTATATATAAAAAACTTAAATACCAGTATACAAATAATATATTACAATCTATTTAAAAAATATATACATAAACATAAAAACAATACAAACCATATTATTGCAATGCTATTTAAAAAAAAACTACTTTATTATACACCAAGCAAACAAATTGCAATAGCTAATTGGATGCAGCATTGATAGCAGCTAGTCCTTGTTCCACCTATACAGATCCAAATAATTAATAATATGAATGCATCTATTTAATTCCCCAATTAATTAGTAATAATCAGTATTTGAGAGAACTGAACCAGCTGGTAGTGCTTAGACCAGACAGTATAGGCTACATATTGAAAGGAATATTTACAACAGAAATTTGGAAAATACTACCCTCTCCAGATGAATCGCCTGGGAAAAACAACATCTGGATTTCTACTAGTGTCCTTCTTGTTCTCAGAAGCAGCAGATATGCTCCAGATAGATTCTCCTTGTTTGCCCTTGCTCTGTGTATTGTGCAGTTTAGACTTAAGCAAAGGATGTTTAGTGTCCTTGCCCATACCATTTGCAAGCAACCATCTGGATCCTGTCTGAACCTGTTTTACTGAGCCCCACACAGACTTCTTTTCGTCCATCTGGAGTTTCAGTCCAGACAAGTGAACCCCCTTGATCTTGAACCTTGGTTGATCCACTTCATCCTACTTTTCTTCTCCATTAATGGGCACACTTCTAGAAAGTCTGGAAGGTGGAGGAAGCTTTACTCTTTCTGCCTGCACAAGTGCTATCATTGGAGACCCAACTGCTTCATAGTTTCTTAATGGGTCTCTCAGTTGCACAAGCAATGCAATGGTTAGAGCATTGCCCATGTGACCATGCTCTTTGTTTTTGTGTCCATGGGCACGGTGAGCAGCAAGAATTGCCCTTGTCTTTTTGCCTTTAGTTGCTTCTTCTTCTTGTTGGTGTAAGCCTGCATCTATCTTTGCCCATTCTTCTAGAGAAATGGCCATGGCCATGATACCATTGGAGGCTTCATCATTGTTGTCTGCTGCAGCAGCTAAGAGCTGGGCTAAGGTTCCATGCCTGGGCAATGGGACCGGAGGTAAAGTGTAGGGAGCTTCTTCTTCAGCCATTTCTGCTTGAATTTTCAGCCCCTCCAATGCCATTGCTTCAATTTGTTGCATAGCTAGAGGTGCTATGTTATCCAGAGGAACATACTCCTCCTTCACATTCTCTATGGTTTGCAGCCCTCCAGGTTTAGGCTTCCAGCTTCCAGCTACTGAATTCACTTTGTGTTCAGAGTGTCTGCTCACCATAAATGACATAATTAAATTAAGAAAATTGATTATAAAAATATGTCATAATATAGTTTATTAAATTAAAGAAGTTGGTTACATTCTTAAAAATATAATTTTTAAAAAATTGTAATATTTTATAACTTATTAAATTGTTTTTCTATTTGTTATATTTTATAATCTATTAAATTAAGGAAATTAGTTATTAAATTATTTTTTAAATATGATTTGTAATATTTTATAATTTATTAAATTATTTATCAATATTATAAGAGTGAAGGATTTTACAAATATTATGTATTTTGAGAGGTCATTTGTTTTCTTAGAAGAATTTTCCAAAACACCTATCTTAAGATTATTTTAACTAAATAAATAATATGACACAAACCATCATTGTGAACACTACTTAAATAGAATGAATATTAAATGAATCATTTATAATTATAAAAGATAAGTTTGTGAAAACCACTACTTAACAAAATAGAGAACCATAAAAAACAATTCAAATTGAGCAAGTAAAAAAGAGAAATTACTTGAAAAGGAAATATGCTTCAATGACTATGGTGTTTTTTTTTTGTCATTTTCTTATATTTGTTTTTTGTGTCCCCTCTAGATAGGTGATATTTGATGCATTGTTAGTGGTTTACAGTCTTAATGTTGACATTTTTGCAAGTTTTTGGATTAAACTGTGTATATTTTTTATTTGATTTTCCATCACACTCAATTATCCATATTCATCTTCCTAATGATGGACCACTAAGTGTGATCCAAAACGTTGAATGAAAAATATACACAATTTAATGTAAAAACTTACAAAAAAATCTACTTCATGAACTGTGAAAAAATCATACCAACCTTGATTTTGTTTGTTCTTTATTACTGTCTTTATAATTTTTGTTGAGCTTATTTGATATATCTTTTTTTTATATAAAAAAAAAATTGAACCACTTGGAAAATCCTTCTTATACCTTTAATAAAAACAATCATAATAAATTATTATATAATTTAATATATTAGGAAACACACTTAAATTAGAATAAAATTAAATTAAATTTTGTTATTTTAAAAAATCCATAATAACAAACTAAAAATAAATCATAACACTTTGAATAGAGATATGTAGCAGGTGAAGATCGATAGGAATTTGGAATAAGATTTGTAGTAGATGAAAATAAAATCACTCTAATTAGCATGTAATATAAATCAACTGAGCGATTCGAAATTTTATTTAATATGAATCAACTGGGCGATTCGAAATTTTATTAAGTACCAAGTTTTAGAGAAAAAAAACATTAATTTTTAAAAATAATAGCTCGAATCATTTATAGACAGAGAGATCTTGCATCAAATCTGTAAAAGGTTTCAGAAAGAAGTAAGTGCAAAACATACCCGTGCTTGGTTATAACGCTAGCCATCCCTTCAAATGCAATTTGACCCACAGTTTTTCCAGTGATGTCATCAAGTGGCATGCACGCCATGGCCTGTGCAGCCATACTGGCAGTTCCCATGCCTGCCATTCTTTGAAGAATTTCAACAGAATTATCACCCATTTCAGCAGGGACTACAACAGGCTTGGATACATGCATCACCAGTCGTTGACTAGTCCTAAAGTGCCCGGGGTCCATTGATGCAAGCATTCCCCCATCTCTGGTACGCACTACACAACCCAGTCCTTCTCCCAGATCCGGTAGTTTAGCTTGTGAAGCGGCTAAACCACCAGGATTATCAGACTTGGAGGGAGAGTTCTGAAACACATCTTCGTTCAATCCCCATTCCTGCATTAATGCCTCTGTCTCTTCATCTTCAAGCAATGTAGCTCGCTTCTTACTCTCCAAGGACTGTGTTGCCTTCTGCAACTCATTTTCTGCTGCCTCTAATATCGAAGCTAGTTCCGTATCTTTTTCAGTAGAGTTTGGTGATGGGAGTATAGCTGCACATTTATATTGAAACAGAATAAATTAAATGATAAACTTCTTTTCGGGTAAGTTTAAACAGCACAATTTAAGTTTTGATTTGTTTAAGTGATTCATTTTAAATCATATTAGTTTCTTCAGCAGAATCCATTTATTAGTATGATTTCAATAAATCACCTATACAGATCAAAACTTAGAATATGCTGTTTAAGCCAACATCGTAAGAGGGCATTCCTTGTCTCAAAGACAATTGAACATAGCCCCTGATCAGTCTAAACTTCTCCAACTTACTTGGACAAACTATTATTTATCACTAAAAGAAGTTATTTATTGACACTTCGACAGGGGAACATCCAAAAGAGCTTAAGTATCGACAGGGGAACATCCAAAAGAGCTTAAGTATCTGGTGGCCTGGGGATTGAATTTTTAAAAGAGGTCTTTGTGCTCAGAGCAATTAGAAGTAAAATTAGTATCTTCAATTTTTTCTGTCTTAATCAATTAGTATAGATGTAATATGTAACAGATGGTAGATCTAAGATATTTAATTTTGTACCTTCTTTCTCTCCAAATTCTGCATCTTCTTCTTCCAGCAGGTGCAAGAACTCTCCTTCTATCTCAGCTTCCTCATCTATATTCTCATCACCCTTAGTTGCACCATCCGAGCCCTTCTTAGCTTCCACATCCTCAAAACCCTCATTGCTGAGGTTTTGATTCATGGAATCCTCTGATAATTCATTGCTGGTCTTTTCCAAGATCACAGACTCCAGCGCATGAATCTTTTGAAAAATTGAATCAAGCTCGCTGAGCCTTTTACTCTGCTGACCTTCCTGCACTACTTCCTTCACAATCTCTCCTCCTCCTGCCTCCTCTTCTTCCTCCTTTTCCACCTTGTTATCTAAGTTCTCTACAGAATCTATTGCAGTAGCAGGCATTTCTTCCACAGGCCTTTGAATTTCCACGCCTTTTTCCACAACCTCAAAATCTAATTCTTCTTGGTTCTCCCCTTCTTCTAAGGTATCCAATTCTGAACCTTGGAGATTAGATTGAAGATAAGAGGCATGCGATGCTTCATTATCCTATGTATAAACAAGGCATAATCAGTAAACTTTCAATTAGACTAGATTTAATAATATTGTTTCTAAATTCATTTGTATTAGTTTTTCAATCGAAGAGTGAAAGAGTGAAAGAATAGATTGCAAGTATAGAACCCAAAAAAAATAGGGTTAGTAGGCATGTGTATATTTTATTGCAAGAGGGTTACGGAGGGTACCATATTTGACCCTTGCTGGGTGCTGTGGGCAATGGATGTATGAGAACTTGAACCTGCACCATCTCTTCGGCCCAAGCTTCCTTGTGCCCAATTTTCTGGTATTTGGGAATGAATTACTTCTTCATCATTCAGATTAAAGTTATCCATTCTGACAAAATTGAGCATCTCTCTTCCAGGCTCCAACAGTCTATGAGGCGAGGAGCCCATATTTTCATAAGAAAATCCAACAGGCACCATCTTGGGTGTTCCCCTGGCTGAATTGGGGAGGCTCTTGGAAATCATTCTGTCTCTGGGGTGTGAATCCTTAAACCTTGCATTGATATTCCCAATCTGACTACCATGCCCATCTTTATCCAGGATCTCGTATCCTAAACTCACAGCAAGCTTTGCACCTCTGGCTTTTCCCCACAGCTCATAATTGACATTCCAGCCATTGCATTCCTCTCCTTCAGCCTGCATTCTCTCAGTATCATGCAGCAACATGCTCAGATCCAGGTGATGTCTGCCCAGATCCAATTTCTCAGCATCTACTGCAATTACTGATATAGTAAACGGCCTTGACTGAAACTTGAACCCCTGAAGTCAAATGAAAATAACATAATTAATGTCTGTCAACGAGTTTAAACTTTGGTGTTAGTATAGCAAAAATAGATCGGTAGACCCAAAGGTGAATAAGATTGAGAAACACCTGGAGTTAGATTGCATACCCATTTCAACTATTTTGATAGATAAAGAACATATGGTACCTAATTGTTTAACATCTGCATAGAAAAAGTTTAAGTAATATCTACCTACATTCATGTTTAACTGACAACAAGGCCAAGTTGCAGGTAACATGTAAACAGGCATTGTAAGAAAATAAGCATTGCAGGTTTTCTATTTATATGATACCAATCTAGTTCCTTCAACTATTCATAACAATTGCTTAGCTATGCTGGTAGCATTGAAACAGGTAAGCTACTGAAGGACAGGCGAGGAGAAACACTAGGCCAATTGTAATGTATTTTATCAAAATAAAGCAACATAATAGGGGTCAATTTGAAATTGGACCAATAAATTTGAGAAACGAAAACATTGATTCTGATTAAAAAATAAAGATATTAACATTATTAAATGAATTTCAAATTTCAGATTTGTAGATCATGGGCATTGCTATCCCGAGTTAAATAAAAATATCATTTCCTAAATTATAAAATTTCAGAGACCAGTAATAAGAAATAATGACCAGTACCTGAGAATGGTGTTTCGCTCCATAGACATGGCATCTAATATGAAGAATTTCTTCAAATTCAGCAACGCCCTCAAACACACGGCTAGGCATGGTCTCAACCGCCCCATCTTTGGTTTCTTTCTTTCGCAGAAGAACAGTAAGCCTAAGCCCATTCATGGAGCTGGACAAGCCTTCTATGGCATTTACATAAACAGAGAATACGCAGTTAAAACGATGCAGTCCAATGTGTGACAGGGCTCTCATAGGCTTCCAAGTCCAGAATCCTTTGCTTCTATCTCCAGATTCCTCCAACTTTCGCTCAAATTCATCCTCTACTATAATATCACTACCATGATTATTATCTTCTTCTGAATGGTGTGCTTCACCTCTGCGCCATCTGAAGGGACTCATTGAATTTCTCTTCCTTCTTCCTCTGATGTCCATGTTATCTGCATCATTAAGTCCAGGAAAGGATGACGCTACAGTAGTAGAATGTCTAACCTTACGACCCGCAGTAGTTAATTCTCCACTGTCATTCGAATGAGAGTGGGAATTATCAAAGGAATGCCTTTTGTTTTTAGAAGCCATGAAAGCTTCTTGGCGAGGATTTGCTAGGCCTGGTAATGGAATCCCTTCGTTTACATAAGAAAGTGAGCCTCCTCTTCTGGGTGCCTGTGATTTGTACAGAGATTGGCTTAGAGCTTCCAATTCTTCTAATAGTCGACTGTTAGAGTTTCTTCTGGCAGGGGAAGAAGTACTTCCGGGCCTCTCCATGCCCCAAAAAGAACAAAAAAATCGCAATAATTAATCAATTTCACAAATCCAGCAAAAACTCAAAGCTCTCTGTTAAACTCTGTTTCCAACTTAATGGTATTGCTCAGAGATGTCTGCAAAGCCAAATTGGTTAAGATTTGAAAGCAATGCTAATGTTCCCCTTCTCTGGGATGTTTTTCTTCATGTTAGCTTATGCCTGTGTCTGGTTAGTAGTACTAGTACATGAGTTTTTATTTCATTTGGTTGCTACGGATAAGGAGATAAGAAGGATGAGAAGAAAGTGACAGGGATGGTTCAGGTTGATTGACCTGCACATTCCTGCCTAACAAAAACGAATGGCTGCCACTATCACACCACACAATTATAATATTTGGAAGAAAAACAGAGTATCATTAGAAACAAATTTCTCTAAAATGTGGCCTTCATTCTTCCTTGTTATATCTCAGAACTAAACTGAAATTTATTTTTTGACAGAGCTAAAAACAAGTGTTAATTTTGAACAACCATGAGAAACTTCAGTTTACAATTGACTTCATTCATATCAAAATTTCTGAGAGTGAAAAATTTAAGCTGGCTGTAAGTTACTGATTGAATTTCCAGGCTATTTCTGGGTTTGATGGGGCTGGGTATGATCATCTCCTTTTCCATGGGAGAGGATCCTGTCCATTTGTACTATTTCGTTCCTGTGTTGTGAATCACTCGTAGTTCAGACTGATGTGATGTCATATGGAGCCCACTGATTATATATCCTATAACTCCATAAATTTCACGCCTGTCTACCTGTATGGTTTATTTATTATTAGTTTTATTTCTGCTAAATGTCACTGTTAATCTCCCTGTCACTATACATAACATTTGGGTAGTTTCAAGGAGCGGATGGTGCAGAAGGACAAGTCTGCGGATGGTGCTGAAGATGATGCTGGTTTCAAGGAGCTGCTCGAGTTCCTTACGGCGGATTGGGCGATGGCTATTCAGGATATGTCTGGCAGGAAGGAAAAGAATTAGGCCACTGGGTCTTTTTGTTCTTGTTTTTTTTTCTATGTCTAGTTGTTTGTTTTTACTGCTGAACTTGTTGGACCCTTGGTGGTCTTTGGACTTATTTGGTTGGTCTCATGTTTACATGATGAACTTTGTTATCCTACGGTTACTGTTACTTTTTGTTTTTTGATGTTGTGTTGTGGGTGATGGCTTTCTCTCTGCTGTCACTTTGTTGTTAATGTGCTTTCGCTGGATGGCCTTTGTTGCCTTGTACTTATGGGTCAGCACCCTTGTTTTGCTGCTTTTTAATTCAAAAATATTTGGGTAGTTATGCATAGAATCTAGATTACTTGGTACAAAACTTATGGTTGAAAGTTCGAAAAGATCTATATTATATTTTTTTCAACAAAGAGTCAAGAATTAAGAGATATCTATTTCATCAAATTGATATGATCTTGACCTCATCTTTTATATCATATTTTCAGGAATATGAATCTTGATGATCACATATATTTTATTAATCTATCGTAGAGATTAAGTTTATACCTCCACAACATACAACTGTTTAAGCTCTTCCAATTCACAATGAGCTGGCTAAGAACACCGTCAAATTTAGGGTCAGTACCATCTACCAGTCCAGAGAAGATACCCTTGTAAGGCAAGACATGTAGGGCTAGTAGCCGTGTGTGGAAAATCTGGTGCTCTCAAACAAAACATCCTTTTCGAGCCTAAATTTAGTAGCCTCGCGGTTGTTCGATTATTATCCTTATATTTCACGTTGATCCAACTTTTAGTGAAAATGTTATCCTTGACTTATTATGGTGCCTATCCTTGACTTATTATGGTGCCTATCATTCCCTTCTATTGGATATTCTTTACCACTCTAATCATTTCTTTGAGTGGACTTAAATAGTTGAAGTTTTGTTTGGGTTTGTTGCTATATTTCTTTCAATTATAGATATAGGAATTAATTTTATTTTATATTATTTTGTATTAGATGATTTGAGTAGACAATTTTAATATATAATTTTATTTATTTGGTATTTTTATTAATATCAATTTTTAATTGACTATTAATAATGATGTTTAATATATTTTTTTATGTTTTCTAATTTTTAGATTATTAGTTCTTCTTTTAAATATAAATTTGTGTCTAAAGATTTAATTCGTTTTATTATTAAATTGAAAAAAATTTAAATCTTAATAAAATCTTAGGCCCAAATCAATTCAATTGCAAGTAGGTGTTATTTGCTAATTTATATATCAAAATCACTCCATTCTAAAAGCGTTCTTAGAATCACTCCTAACCCCTATCATAAAGTCTATTGACATCACCATGTTCCAATTGCATTGCCTCTTTGTCAATAAGTTATGGAACCTTAGTTTCATAAGTTAATTATTGCATCACCCCTTTTGCATTTTGTTCAAGTTCCAAGCCCTAAGTTACCTTTATGATTACAACATTAATTGCATTTATTGTGTATTACTATTTAAAATTTATTAAAATTGTTGAATTGAATTTAGAGGCTTGTCATAAGGAGAAGAAGCTTGGTCCAAGGTGCTCATAAATACTGCTAATATTTTTTTGCAATTTCAAACACCCAAGCAACATAATGTTTGCAAGTACAAAATTTCTATAGGTCATATGATCATGTTCACAATTAGTTTATTGGAGAAAAGGATATACGAGCTTTATCATTTTTTGAAGAAGCATTACCAAAGACACAACACAAAACATCAACGAAGAATTTCAATGAAGACATCATTTTTCCAAAGCACTCAGACATTTTGAAATCTTTCACTAACAATTCTATGCATTGAGATAATGATTGTTACAGAACAATGAAACAAAAATCAGGAACAAATCTAGACAAAATACTTTGAAAAGAGATTATTGTCACTAAAATTTGGTCCAAAATAGTCAGGAAAGGGGCGCTAGCGCCCTAGGCCTGAGGAGTTAAGTTTCAATGTTTTAAAATTTTGAAAATAAACTTCAGTGTTTGAGGATCCTAATTTGCAGATGTTCAAGTTTGACAATAGACAAACTTCTAGAAAAGCAAAAAATCCCAATTTCACTAAGTGTAATATCGAATTATGCATGCAATTTTAGATTTTTGAAATAATGCAATGTGTCCCAAAGGAAATTTTTAGATTGTAAAATGTAATAATAAACTAAACTTAGTTTGAGAAATCTAGAAATTGAAATTTTTCTATTTTTTGAAATGATAAACAAAATATAAATCTTCACTTTTTCAATAATATATGTATGCATCAATGACAAATTCAAACACTTTTAGATTGTTTTCAAACCTTAACATGACCTGATTCAAATTTTGCATCGCCATAATTGATTGGATCTATCTTGTAATAACTAAAAATTACACACTTTTTATGTTTTGAATTGAAAAATAAGTTATGCAAATATTTACTTTTTTAATATTTTTATCAAAATATGTATGCACAAATTACAAATTCGGACTTTTGAAAGTTGCGTTCAAATTTTAGCAATACTTAATTAAGATATGAAAAGGTTTTAAATGCACAAATGTTAGGTTCACCAAAATGTGATATGGGAAAAAGGGACCTAAGGTCTAAGCCACACCTTGTCCTATATCATAATGGAAATGAGACTATAATTGATCTCAAACACCCACTTGGCTACTAACCTCAATAGAAGAGCCAAAATGGTGGATCAGGTTACTAGTCCTTGTTGGGGAATGTGTGTATGATGATTTGATATTTGATTAAATGACTATTAATTAATTTAATTTGAAAATAGGAAGATGCACCTAGGTTAACTATGAAAATATAGAAAACTGTTATGATTTCAACGAAACACAAAATTGAAATCCAGAAACAGAGTTCAAGAGAGTAGAGTGCAGATACAAATGAACTTGGCATATAAATCTGAGCCTAAAATGGTTGGATAGGGGCACAAGGTGCCCTATACCTAGAAGTGCAGATACTCATAATCAAAATTCAAATCTTAGACAGTCTCTTTTTGTAGGTTCTTCTCCTTTGGACTCAGTATCGAAACTTTGTTTGTTGCTAATAAATTCCACTTTCCCTAATTTTTTGACTTGTAGGACTTGAATGCTTGATTGAGAAATTAGGTCCTCAATCCTTCTCCAATTTGCTTCATATTTGTAACCTACGCTCAAGGAAGAGGGGAAAGAGTTGTGTTGTATAGGGGCTTGCCTAAGTCAAACCCCATTTTGGTATTTCTACCTCCATAATGTCTATGATGATGTAAATGAGAGCTTACCCTCGGTTGGGCAGAGGCTAAATGATAAAAAAAGTGATAAATTAACAATTGCTACAACTTACCACTCAGATATGCACTCCTTGATAGGTTGAAGTCATTGTACTCATCACCTTTGAGGACAAAAGGATGCCTAATTTGAAGTCTTGCAAGTGTTACTACTCACAAAATAAATGGATATGAAACATAAACAAACTCACATGAAAATCAGTGCATTAATACTAACATGATGCTTGAATGAAATAATATTGTGATAATTCTGCTAATTCTACTCTTGACTACTTTTAGGATGCTCAATTTCTCAATTCAAATTGCTAGCTCTAGTTAGGTGTCCTTAACCTTTAAAATGGTGAAAAAGACTTGTATTTAATGCAATTCTTTAATTTCCCACAAATTAATTACCGATGACTTACAAATAATTTTGGATTTCTAAATGTTAAAATGTCGAAACCAACATATTTGAATTGGGTCCAAAATAGGATGGATAGGGGCGCTAAAACCCTAGTCTAGACCTATTTTGAGGCTTTGAATGTCGTTAAATAATTATTAATTGATAATTCTCAATTTAACTTCGATTTTCCAAAGATTATGATAAAATAGGAAAATTAAAAGCACAATTGGGTTCAAGCACACAAGGGGGAGCTAAACCTAGTGTGAATTTGTCAAGGGCGACAATTTAGGATGCTACATCTATATCCTTTTTATGAGTGTGAAAATATTTACCTTTTGTTCATGTTGATTGATAATTTCCATATACTTTAAAATATATTCTTATGTTATATTTACACACACCAAAGTGAGGGCCAAATATAATGGAGAAATTTTTATACCCATGTCATTTCACATTTAGTTTCATGTCCATTTTGGTGGAATATCTCAAATGAAATAATATATTAACATTTGGCACACTCTTTTACCAAGTTTGGTTCACGGCTTGATCCTTATCTATACCCATTCTATTTTCATTTACACTTAGCCCCATAAATTCATCATTTATTCAATATTTTATCCATCACTATTTGTATTTACTTTCATACATTCACTCCATGCCTCAAAAATTTTGTATTACCCCTGAGGTTCATTTTTGAGTGGCATGGGGATTGACTTGATTCAAACTTAAGGCTTGTGTGAATGACCCCAAAATTTTAAAAAATCAAATTTAAATTTATAAATTTTCTACCCATTCTACTAGTCATTATGAGTAAACTTATTACATGTTTGTACACGACATGTTGCTATGTCAAATAGTATTTAAAGGTATTCAATCATCATTAATTCAAATGTTGGAATTAGGAATAAAAAAATCTAGAGCACTTTTCAATTTTCTAATACAACAAAAGAATCGCATCTCTATATATAGATTGCCTACATGTTGATAGATATATATATATATATATATATATATATATATATATATATATATATCTTTGAATCTTAATTCTAAGTCATGGCTTAATTAAGGTTTTGACCTAGGAGAACTTGACCTTATTGATCCAATGAATTCCTTAAAGGTATTTATAAACACCATAATTCACAAGCTTACAAGATATAAGAGATAAAGATCAATAGATTTTAGAATTTTGCATCTCATGAGTACAAATCCATTCATGGTCTCAAAGTTAAAATGTATTAAACAAGATCAAATCTATGACACTTAAAATCAAACTTGTGGCACTCAAAATTAAAATATAGATTTTCTACACTAGTTTTAATTCTAAGATAGTTATCATGCCAAGATCATTAATTTTTAGAAATAATAAATCAATTATACATATCATCAACATCATTATTTCATCATCAATTCTATATCTAAATACTCCAATCCTTGCATTTTACTTCTAAATATTTACTACTTGATTATTGATCTAATTTATTAATATAATTTAATGTGTGTACTTAATTACATTTATTTAACTAATCCAAATGTATTTATTTAATGTGATTTAAATTTCTTTATAGACTTACTAACTTTATCAATGCACAAATATATAACCATGATCTAGGCGGATGAGTATGTGTTTTCCTATTGTTATCTTTATATTGCAACTATAAGATTAATTAGCCTTCTTGCAATTTGATTATATATATCATATTTGAAGTTATAATGTTATAAAAGCACATTTATTAAATAAATCTTATTTAAAATTAAATTATTTTTTAATTTAAAAATGAAATAGACATTTAAAATTTAGATGTAAATTATATTTGGAGGTAAAAGAAAAATCTTTTTTTAAGGAGGATTTATATTTGATTGTTGTATAATCATATTCAAGAATTTTTAAAGTAAATTACAATTAAAAGTTTGAGAGAATTATATCACATGAAAGAAAATATTTTGAATAAACCTTTAAAAAATGTGTGTGAGTGAGTGTGTGTGTGTGTGTGTTAGTTTTGACATTTGAAGGGCGACTTTGAAGAATTTAAAAATTTTAATAGAAAGCTTAAGAAATATCATAAATT